>JAQGAS010000288.1:0-65115 GCA_034686365.1 Pachymerium ferrugineum | reverse complement strand
ATCTTTTTATCCCTAATAAAATATACCATCTTGGATTTTGGGATTGGAAATTCTTAACTTCCTACCGTTACATGGCACCAAGCAGAAACACCGTGTTTTCAAAATTTTTAACAAGTTATTTTATAGTAGAAGTTTTTATGTTTTTGCAGTAGAAGTTCAAGTTTTATAAAATTATTGTTATAGTAGAAGCTGAAGTTTTGTTAAAAGATTTTTGTAGAAGTTGAAGTTTTTGGTGAGGGAGAAATTAATTTTTTTGTGTGGAAGAGAAATTAAGTTTTTATGTGTGGAAAAAATAAGTTTCTTATGTAAAAATTTGAAAACATCCAAAGGGATTTTTTTCAAATTTTTACAAATTCATTTTTTAACGGAATCCGATGTATTTTGAGGAGAAAATTCGATTGATTACCACATTGATATTTCTATCTCAAATATTTATAGAGTTAAAAGCAAAAATAGTCAGTGTGTGTAGGTTTTTTTACTTAGTAACTTAAAAACTACTCAACGTAGAGCTTTGAAATTGTGTGCAATCGAATTTTTATCCAAAAAATACACCAGAATTCATTAAAAAAGGAGACACTGAGACAGATCATGAACAAGAATTTCATGATTCATTTTCAACAATTACATACACAATATTCATGAAGAAGGATCTTCCAAGAGGTAACCGGTAGTGACGTGAACGTTAAACTTCTTGCATCCTGTTGAGCAAGTCAGTCTCATTACATCTTCTCATCAATTTAACAATTGAAGTCATTCATTGTGGTGTCAGGTTCTTCAACCTGACACCACAACTTGTCCTATATGAAATAACAATTTAAACACTTAAAACAATTAGGGTTGATTAATACATTTTAATCGGTACAAACCTAAAAAGTGACCCATTTGGAGATTTAAATCAGTGTAGGAAGACAATTGAGAAATTCCAGGTTGTCCAAAATAGATAGATAATATTCTAAAATATGAATAAGAATAAATTAGCCACAAATTTGTGATGAAAACAAGGCCTACTTACATTGATCAAAAAAGGTATCAAAACCACATCGTCTCATCTAATCTTTTGGAAATGTATATATTGTAACCTAAAAAAATACAATACAATAAACTAACTCTTATGTCATAGAGATTATGAACGAACCTCACCATTTGGGTATTTGCATCACAAACATTGCTCAAAACTTAACTATTTGAACAACTTAAAATTCGTTTGCGTAACTTGCTTTCAGGTCATCAATTATTGACAAAGTATCTACGGTTATTGATAACTTAATTATTAATATGATTAGGTTTCTCAAGTAATTGAATACCTCTTATTGAAGTTACACAAAAATTAAGATCTAACATAACAATAAATTTGATTATTAACAATGTCTTAAAACGAAAAATTCAATTTACTCTTTTTATCACTATCTTTTCATGCAAGTTGACATTTTATGTAACCACCCTTCTCTCATTTATAATTTACAAGGTCGTAAGTTTTAGATGAACTAATAAAGAATGCTTTTGACATTTTCTGCCTCAAGCTTATTTAAATAAAAGACTTTCAAATACGTTAAATTGCTAACTACTTAACTCTAAAGCTTAATACTCACTAATTACAATTTAAAAAAAAAGAATTCAATGCTCCCTCCAAACAGATAAGTTTTTACACGATTTATCAAATAAGTTTCAGAAACTTTTAAAAAAACAGATAAGGACTGCTTGTTTTCGACATGCAACGTCTAAATTTAGCTTCAATTTTTTAAATGTATGCTTTCCTGGTTTTTAATTGCCAAGGATTCCGAAACCACCCCCAGAAATCAGGTAAGTAATTAATGCTAAAAGCACATCTCAGCTTGATTACTTATCATAGTTGGTAAAAAGTTATGTCCTCGACTTAATATTTTTTAACGATAAGTTATTGACGTGGGGAGAAACAATCCGCGAAAAATAATTAACAACGACAAAACAACACGAAGGAAACAAAACCGTACACACGCAACTCGCGCGCAAATTATGCTGTTGTTTGACGTCATCGGTTGCAAATCTACGTCAGGCTGAACCCGGTGGCTAAGGTGCGACGAGACATGAACTCGTTTGTTCACAAACACATATAGCCAATCACTCAACGTGAACACATATTTAACAAAACCGTTTTGCCTCATTTATTTTTAATGTTCAATGAAATGGAAAAACATGTGCGCAAGGAAAATGAAATATGTATACATTAATACACTGAGAGAGGGAAAAAAAACAACAGTTCACTCATCAAATCGACCTCAATCTTTAGAGGAGAAAAGCGCCATCGATCTGTCGTCCATGCTGACGTCAATGCGGTTGTCAAGACAACGAGGAATGCAAGCTCAGATCTGAAACCACAGAATTTTAACAACCAGAAATAAAAGGTAAAAGTTCGAGAATCTATTCCATCTGTGCCTGATAAGAAAAAAATCAATTTCATCTTTCAATATTTTTTCTATAAAATAATTTATATTTTCAGAAATAAGAAAAATAAACGAAATCAATCAAAGAACCATCTTGACTTGCATCTGGCTAGAAGAAAAAAAAATCTCAAGATAGCTTGCATTCCAACTGTTGATTCACGACCTCCATCTCAACCTTGGCGCCAAATTCTTGAACGACTGCCCGTAGTATTCGTTTCGATTACCCGGCCCGCCCCACCCTGCGCGCAAGCAGTAAAGCCCAACTACAGCCCGTCATTGTCGTCATTCTGACGTCATCCGACCAACTCCAGCCCTAATTGAATCGCGATGGGGGGGAGAGGCGCGGGGGCCGTGCAGCCCACTCCGGCGTTCAGCACGCTTTTCTTGCTCTCCATTACATCAAATTCACAATAGGTAAGTCACCAACGTTGATCAAGGTGCGCGCAAACCATCTATTCTCCCCCGAGGATGCAACAGATTTTTTTCTCAAGATACTGGATGAGGAAGATGACGCGTCTCAGAGATGGTGGCAAGGATGGTTCCAGGATGTTCTCTGTTCATCACTTTTCTTGAAGGACATAATTTTTTTGTCAATACTCTTCTCCTGTTTTCGTCTTTTCTTACTCACTCTCTCGCTCTCTCTTGCAATATAAACCCTGGATTCTGACAGATCCCCGACTTTAACGCATGCGCATTTTTGTTTCGGATGAGGGCGGGGAATCATCAACAGTCCATTTTGACATGTCACGCAATTCTTCATTTTTCTCTTAACGTAATCGTTTTCAAATCGCATTATTTAGCAAACGATACGATCCCTATTTCCTATTACGTATTTTGCGCGCTTTTATTGTTCGAATCAATTTTTTCCCCTTGACGTTTTTTACCTGTGAGGACGTCAAACACCCGCCTCCACACCACATTTAAATCTTTTCTTTTCAACCACCTTTTCTATAAACTAAACAAACACACGACGCCACACCCACTACCAAACCAAATCAACATAACCACCCATTTTACTCACAACCTTTAACTCCGCTGGCCAACACTTTGGGCGCGCCATATTTTGATCCAATTTCGTGGTAAGCGCTGACCTTCCAATCTCATCATTAATCCATACCCTCATTTTTAATTCCGATAACCCAACCCATAAATCAATCAAAAATAATTGCAATTAATAATTCCCATCTTCTAAGAAACAGGAAACGAAATTCAATTATCAAAAAACATCCAACCGCCATCCTGCTTCCACTTCCGCACTCGACATATGTAAAAGGCCAAGGACATTGCACTTTTATTGGTTCAGTACATATTAGTAGTAGAAGAGAAAAAGTAACAGTATAATAGTGCGCTTCTCTGTAAAACCCCACGTCTCTTTCAATACCAGGTGTTAACAAGGGGGAAGTTCAAAGCGCATGCTCCATCGGGAATTAGAAATCGATTTGATGTCACCCAATGCAAATCTGTAGACAATACCCTAATTAAATCGATTAATCTTTGTCAAAAACCTTGGGGTATAAATAAACGTAAAGCTACTGCATTTGAAAATGTAGTAATTTTGATTTCTTTTCAATTATTTAATTAGTCCTTTCCTTTGGTGGTAAGTTTACGTCCGAAAATGGGGAGCAGTTGCTCCTCAGGTCAGAAGGACAAGGACGGAAAGAAGAAGTGAGTCAGAAAATATTTTCATCTCATTTATAATTTTACTAAAAATAAAATTGTGTAGGTTAAAAAAAGGGAAAGGCGGCACCGATCCAACACCTAGAGGATCCAATGCATCCAATTCCAGCGTCTATGTTTACCAAAAAGCAGCCACACCTCCACCTGCTGCTGAAGAACCGCCACCTCAGCTAATACCGGCGAAGAACGAACACTCGACAGTACAGAAAACCAATTCACAACCACTTACACCGACTTTGCCCTCTGAAGTAATTAAAGTGAGGTGAAAAAATTTTAATTAGACAATAATTTTTTTTTCTCTTTCTCTCCTATTGTGAACACAGACTGAAAAAAATAATTTACCATCGTTTAACGAATACCCCGACCATGTTCGCCCATTGCTCTTGGGAAATATTAAATCAAGTTCCGCTGCTGTAATCAAACCGCGGAAGATAGTTGTTTTCTTATGCGCAGATTTCGCCGGTATATTATTAATTTTAATAAATTACCGTCTAGTGAACACTAACCTCTGGTTATTAGACACAATCAAGGAACGAGCTGTGGTAGTGGAGCAAGTGATTCCAAAAGTACGCCGAAATTGCGCTGAACGGGGTTACGAGTTGAGTGTTGTCGACTGGGAATTAAGAGATGATATTAAATGGCTTGGAGTTCGCCATATACAAAGACAACGACAGCACTGCCATTTGGTGCCTGTGGTAAGAAACGAAATTAAGGAATTAATTATTAATTATTTTAAAAAAAAATATTTATTTACCTACAAATGAAAGGTATTTTTAAACGAAACCTTGGGCCAACGCTCTCTCCCTCCAGAACTATCACCTGATATGAGACAACATTTACTTGACACGAACAAATCTGCAGATGACCAACAATTAATAACCAATCGTTATTTAGTAGACGAAAATAACATACCGCCACAATGCGTGTTACAAGCGCAGGGAATTGAAGAAGATCAAGAAAAATTACTCGAAATACTTCAGCCGTTATGGGAAGCTGATACACACCCTTTAAGCACAGGTCCGAAAACTTACCACCTACTAACAACACTTTTTATAATTTTATCTCTAATAGTCAGGTGTCACTTTTTAGGTTTAGAAACGCTCGTACAAGAAGTGCTGTCATTTGACCCGCAAGAAAACAAACGCAAATGCATTTGGATAAACCGAAAATTTATCCAAAGACCGGCATCGGCTGATGATCCTAACGCGTTGAAAGAACGTTTGGTTACACTGCAATCTTCTCTGCAATCACAAGTGAATGGGAATCATAAGTTGCAATTTTCAATTCGATGGTCAAATGGTGAAATTGATACTTCCCTTCCGGAACACTCTCAATATTTGGACGCAATCAGCACGCAGTTCCAAAAAGCTCTTACGGAAATAGCGGATAGTATCATTGATGAGGCTGAAAAGACTTCTCCTGATTCTGGCTATTTAGGTACGGCAATGCAGATCTGTAATAAATTAAATTTTATTGATTACTTCTTCTAGGAATGGAAAAACGGTTATATCATGAACTGCATCAACAGATGGAAGAATGTAAGACTAAAATGAAACATTTTGTGGGGCAAGAATCTCTAATAGCAAAAGTAGAAGAATATATTAAAAACGATTCCAATTCCCCATTTATAATACATGGACCTGCTGGAAGTGGGAAATCGGCTTTGGCGGCTAAAATTGTTGAAAAATGTTTTGATTGGAGGCAAAATACCCCAGTAATTTTTCGGTATTACAATTTTAGTTCTTGCTTTATACTGTATTTTACATAACTTTTAAAAACCCAAATAGATTTATTGGTCTTACACCTGATTCGGCAACAACGGAACAAGTGGTTAGAAGTATATGCGAGCAGTGCTGCATTTTGTTTGGTGAACATCCGAGCCTAGCGTCTCAGGTAAACAATTTGCAGTGGAAATAATCCAAAATTTCATTTATAACTTTTATAAACTGCAGAATATGCTGCATCTTGCTAAAGAATTACCCCTACTATTCAGCAAAGTTTCCCCAAGACGTCCTCTGGTTGTAATTTTGGACGGCATTGACCAAGTTCAATTTTACAGTAGTCTTAGTTTAGCTTGGGTGCCAGCTACTCTGGCACCTCACGTTAAACTGATACTTACCCTCAGAGATGATTGTCCTCAATTATCTGAACTCAAGGTATACCTATTTAAAATTAAGATTAAGAATAAAAGTTTAAGTGTTTATAAATTTTTATCAGGCCTTTTTACCTGAAGCTGATAGTTGGCTGTCGATGGGTTCTTTAACTTCAGCCGACTGTCAATCCATAGTTAAACAAATCCTGGAAGAAAACCACCGAACTGTTTCCCCTGAGCAACAACAAGCGATTAGTAAACATTAAAACATAATATTGTAAATTGGTTACTTAACTGTGGACTTTCTTGCAGATAAATGTTTTGAGCAATGTTCTCTTCCTCTTCATGCCGTTGTCGTTGCATATGAAGTATGTCAATGGCACAGTTGGGAACAAAGTCAAATTCTTCAGGGTGATGTAGAAGGGCAAATTGTGCACGTATTTAAAGGATTAGAAGAATCATTTGGTTCCAACACAATTTGCAAAGTGATGGGTTACTTAACAGCTGCCAAACACGGCCTAATGGACTCTGAAATGGTAGACCTAATGAGCTGCGATGAAACTCTGGACCCTGATCAGCAAAAACTGACCATTTTATGGATCCAGATCCAAAACCAAATCCAATTCTTCTTAAAAACATCTCTGGTGGGCAAATTGAGTGTTACTCACTGGGGCGATTGGACTTTCCGCTCTTTAGCCGAGCAGAGATATTTGGGAGATGAAGGGTTAGTGAGCGTCTCTCGTTTTATGGTCGACTATTTTCAGAGTAAATGGGCTGAAGGAAAAGAAAAAAAATCCCATACCAACATTTTGGAGCAACCAATAAAATTCGGTGGAGTTTACAACCGGCGAAAGTTAGACGAACTTCCTCTACATGCCCACCGATCTTCGGGGCCGATACAATGTGACTTCCTCTTCAATGCTGACTGGCTACAAGCTAAGGTGTGTGGTTCTGACGTCTACCAGTTGTTAGAAGATCTGAAAATGATCGATTCAACCCCAGACGTTGATTTATTACGTGAAATTATCGAACTCTCTGCCTATGCTTTAGCTTACGATGGATCGCAGCTCTTCTCCCAAATCGTCGCTCGGCTTCCACCACCAGATGCTACTAAATACCCCAAAGTGGCATCACTGTACACAATGGCCACCACTAACGCAAACTCATCCAACTTAATGCCACTTGGCCTGTGCCTTCGTTCTCCTGGTGCCACTGAGCCCACTCCGGATACGCAGATTTATTTCGACTCCATACATCGAATGAAGGGTTCCACTACACATATGATGACGCTCGCTTCTGAAACAAATATAGTCAGTGTTGTAAACATCTATGAACAAAAAGTGGTTAGGACGTTGATCGGAGTGACTCAACCCAAAGATGCTAAAATGGTTGATCAACAACGAGTTCTCGTTTTGTGTAATAGAGAACTCAAATTGTACGATTTGGATTCTTGTTCTTTTGAGATGAAACTCAAAGGCGTAATGAACCAAAAAATGCCGTTTTATGACTTGCACGACTCTCAACATGTCGTATCGTTATCCCGTAATCGAATGTACGTCAATATGACTAATTTATCAACTGGTGACTGCGTAGCTACTTTCAAAGTAGGCGAAGACCGTTTCCTAAACTCCCTCCTAGTCAGCGCAAATGGTAAAATGTGTGTATGTGGAGATGAAACTCAAAAACCTTTCCCTTTACTTGTATGGGATATGGATAGTCGCAAGTTAGTTTATGACTTGAGAATTCCCCATCACGAATTCATCACACATTTAGCAGCTATTACTCACGACGGCCATTACGTTGCCAGTGTCTGCAAAGTAAATTTTTAAAATAATAATTAAATTTCTATATTACCAGGGATTTTAAACATTTAAACCTTACAGGAAGTTGAAGACCCATCTCCAAACTTTATCATCGTGTACGACCTACAAAGCGGAACCCTGTTCAAGAAGTGGAAGCCAGAAGTGAACACGTGCAGCATCGCCATCTCCTCCGAAGGAAATTGTGTTGTAAATGGACTTGAAGACTGTACTTTACTAGTGTGGGATTTAGTAACGGGTGCTTGCAGGTACAAATATAACCTAGAAAGATTAGAGTCCACGACTTAGTCTAATGTTAATACACATTTTTACAGATTCTCACTTAAAGGTCATTGCGCACCTGTAGATCATATTCGAATAGACGATGCTGGAGCTGTGTGTGTCACTTTCGACTCCACAGGCAAGGACAGGAGCGTGCGAGCTTGGAACACACTCTCAGGTTTAAAACTAATATTTAATTAGTGGAAATAGATAATTTTTTTTCCGGTTATCTTAGGGCAACTAACAGCAGTGTTCACGCCTGATTCTCCCATTGTGTGTTGCGAACTGACATCAGATGGTCATGCAGTAGTTTTAGGTCTCCGAGGACGTAAAGATGTCCTCACTTTGCTGCTATGCAATCGTCAATCGGTTGAAGAGGCTAAACCACAAAAGATTACTCCATTTGGCAATCCTGACAAAACAGGAAAAGTGAGCGATATGAGTGAGGCTGGTTAAATTCAGGAACCCATTGCAAACCAAAGCTCAATCACTAGGAACAAACAATAAACTCATTTGAATTACGACAAAATAATCTATTGATCTCACATAATTATGACGATGTTTTATGTTCAATTTTGCATCTGTTACTAAATGGTAATCCCTAAGTGTGTTTTACTGTCGATTTGTGCAATTTTGCAACTAGTCTTCTTCCAAAAGAAATCACTCATCTTCAATTCTTCTTAAACCGAGTTTTAAAGGTAAAAAAACCAGGAAATTAAATATGATAAAAAAATTCCTGTAAAAAAAAAGGAGAAAAATAATCATGATGTTGTCTTAGAGAAAGGGTCGAACTTACCTTTGTTATTCCCCACACAACTCTTGAAAAACCGCTGCAAAAAAATCCTGCATTTTTTATTCGATCAATGTTCATAAAAGTCTAAAAAAAATATTAAACTGCAGCGTTTTGTTTTTTAAACAATTAATTAAAAACGGGAAAAAAACCTAGCTTATTTCCTGTTTATTTACAGGAATACTTGTCACTATATAATCATTTGGAACAAGATATTAAACGTTCTAAATTTTATTAGTCGTCTCAACTTCCACAAATCAAACAAGATACTTCATTTGCCTTGTTAACCCTTTTTTTTAAAGCTTCTACTTTTTTCACACACAACTTCACATTTCAGAAATTAAAGACTGAAAGAAAAATGATATCTCTTTCCTTGTACTTTTTATATCTCCAAAACGCCACTTGAATCTTCTTAATACAATGATATACGAAAACCTTCAACAAATTTAAAAATTAATAAAAAGTAATGAAAAGTTGCAGATAATATGCTGCATTATATAAACTTAATACTATTAACTTATTTTGACCACAAAAGTATTTGTATAAAAGGCAATTGAGTTATTATCACATCGCTCAGGTAATTATTTCTACTCCTCGTTCGCAACATATAATTAAAATTATAACAGTAATTCCAAAAATTTCCGAGAAAAATTAAAATATTTCCTATTCAACGTCAAAAAAAAAGGAAAAAAATTCCTTCGAAAAAAAAATTTGATAAATTAAAAATTGCACAGCCTAACGGAACATTTCAGCGATCTTTGTCCCTGATTTAATGTACACTTTTTTTCATCAGATGTCAGATTTAATTTACCATCAATTAATTGGTTCTAACAATTATTATGGCACACAATTGAGTCATTTGGTGATTGCTATTCATAACAATCATCAAACTGGAAGTACCTAGAAGCAATGGAGACGTAAATACTTTAAATTAAACCTATCCTATCACTAAATACACACAAAATGTTCACCAGTTGAGTATCAGACGACCCATCATTGTAATTGTGTTGCGGTGCCAACTTTGCGTAGAATCGAACATCTCTGTCATTGTCTATTTGAAGTCTGCGTAGAACGTCAATTAGTACTTCATGGTACGGATTGTGATGGCTGGAATAGTAGTCTGAAATTAAACAACTCAGTTATTTAAAAAATATATGCAAAAAGCTGGAAAAATGAGACCTAATGGAATGATCGTTTGAGACAATGTTTTGGCTACTGATAGCCTCACATTAGGAACTGGATCGTAGGATAAATCTAGCAGATGAGGCAGAAGATCATGAGCAAATTGCTGAAGAGACATCGCATTTTCGCTTAACAAATGATGACAGAGCCAAGAAAATCTGTTAAAAATATCGTAATTAACATTGGTAGGGTCGTTGCTAACTATCAACTTACGTTTGTCTTCGAACCCATTTCTTGTGATGTGCGAATTGTTCAGCCAATTCCGCTATCAATCCTTTGACTAGACTTGGTTCACCCGCCGCATTCATTTCGCGAATTAGAGTCGAAATCTATTGCGTTGCAAAAGTCAATGCTTATGCAAATACAAGACATTCAGCCTCGAACTTACAATCCTAGCAGCGACTTGCCGTACTTCTGACACTCTGTCAGCAATTAAGAGCATTGCTAATGGCATCAAATAATCACGAACTTCAATCGGCGTGTACAGTGTAGCTAAAAAGCCCAACTGCTCTGCCAACTCGAGTCGAAATCGCCAGTTACAGTAGTTGTCAGTTTTCAAAAATTCACCCAATTTGGGAAGACAGTTGCGACGTTCTTGAGGATGCAATAACTGAGAAAAAAAAACATAAAATATTTAACAAATACTCAATTGAAACGTCTGTTAAAGTAACCTTAAGAAAATCAGCAATATGTTGTAAAACGCCTATTCTGACTTCATCCACATCTTTAATGAATCCATTGAAAATTGGCAATAAATCTTTATACGCCAAATCTTCCCCTAAAATCATTGCCAACTCATGTATTGAGAAGGCAAGTGTACGCCTTACTTTCCATTGGAAATCAGAAACCAATTTCTCATATAATATCTTCAAAATCGGCCAATTTCTGCGCCCTAGAGTCATTGCAACTGCCGGTAGACTATAGGCGCAGAAGCGTGTAATTTCATTATCTACTGAATGAATCTGTGAGGTCTCACTCATAGTCACATAATGTTCTAGCAATTCTCCAGGTACAATTTCTTGCTTGAGGATCTTAAAAAAAAACAATAGTCCACTTTATAACCGCGGTTTATTTTTTATTATTATTGATGTATATTCTTACATGCTTCTTCACCTCATTGGATATTGGTGAATAGGTTTCATTTGAATTTCCCACTCGATAAGCTGATGGATCTATTTGTCGGCATTCCATCGATTCTAGCCAATTTGAATTACACTCCTTAGCGTAAGATTGCTTCAAATCAAGCTGCTTCACATCTTGTAAGTAAAAATTACTGTTAGTAAAAAAACTTATGTTAAACAAAGAACAAAAAAATCTACCTGTAACTATTCCATGTAATGACGTTACAATTGCTTCATTAGCATTAGTCATAAGAATTTTATCCGATGTGACCCCTTCTTCAGTATTCTCTTGAACCATTCCAACACTAGCTGTTCGAATCCTTGTGAAGGATATTGGTTCACTCACGTTATTTGTATCTACAAGTTTAATATTATAAATCAGAATGCAAAACTAATATAAGCAATAAAATTTTTACCATTTACAAGTTTATCTACAGAAATATTCTCCTGAGATGACTGAAGAGTCTGATCTTGCATAGAATCACTCCCAAACACAAAAGATCCGGTTGCAGTAGAACCTACCCAAAATGAATGCGTTAAAAAAAAAAAAAAAAAAAAAAAAAAAATAATGATTAAAGGCCTAATTTAAATTACCGAAAGAAATAGTCTCATTTGTATCCGAAATCTCGTCCGACCTACTCAAATTAACATTAAGTTGTGACGAGTAACGCAATCCATGCTGCTCTTCGTAGGTAGCTTTCACATTAACCGAAATGGGTTTCCCTTCCACAATGTCGATGTCCAGCTCGAGTTCGGGAATCGGAATCCGCCAGTAATGGAAGCTGTTGAAGGCACTTTCATCGAGATGAATGTGTAAGTGACCGGGCGTGTCACCCCGCACACTCAAATGAGAATGTGCATCTACTGAAGATGGATCTCTTGTAATTACATCAGCGGAAGAACGATCCGTGGTCGCAGTTTGTTTCTCACTTTTTGGATGTTCAATTTTTTCACATTCACCCTCGTCCCGACTCGTCTCTAAACACTGCGTTTGAGTATTAACTACTGGTTTTGGGTTATTAACATCTTTTTCATCACTATTCGACGTTGTGTTCTCACCAACCGTCAATTCTCGGCTACTGTCATTTTGATTATCACAATTTGTTGACTGGCAAGATGTTTCATTATTATTAATTAAGGCATCTTCTTCATTAAGAATTGAGCTCTTTGTAAGGTTTCCTTCGTCTTCTTCATCGGCAGACACGTCCTCTTCAAAAAACCTTCATTACAAAAAAATGAGGTTACGAGTAAAAAATAAAACGTAAATAATTAAAAACCCAACCTATTATCACGTATAATATGACTGCCATCATCACTAAAATATAAACCTGTACGTGTTGGGTCAGCGAATGTTGAAATGAACGGCCCTAACGCTTGGAAAGCAGCGCTACGTACCTTAAAGTGAATGTATAAAATAAAAATAAAAAAATGTTACAATTTCAACAAACTTGAGTTTATTACCCATCGTGACTGGTCACGTAACAAATTGACAAAAAGTGAAGCCAATTGAGTGTGACGTGTTTCTAACGAACACGTATAGGAAACTGTGGTAAATACATCAGCACAAGCTTTGCGTACATTCCATACTCCATCTTCGCATAAATAAGAAAATCTCGACAGCTAAATTACAAAAACAAAAATTACGTACATTTTCATATACATAAGAATTATTACTCACTAAAATTTTTTCTGTGCCTTCATTCCCAGCAAGCACTGAGCAAATAATTCCAAAGTTTACAGCACACATCTTGAAAATAATTATTCTAAATTAAAACCCGTGTTAAAAATGCAAGACAGTTTGTAAAAAAAAATCTCACCTTCCTCACATGAAATAAACTATCGACACACAAGTTTGCAAAAGTTTTCAGAAATAATCGTTCTGTGATCTCTTTTCCAATCATCGGAGCCAATTTACCAATTAGCTGAAAAGAAATAAGACAAAAATCGAAACGTTGAAGCATTCCCACAACTAAAATCCTATTATTGAATTTTTATTTTGGGATTAAAATTTCATATAGAACAAAATTGTTTAAATTATTAATATCTATACTCTCACTTTAATCCATAAAATTATCGAAAACCAGATCAACAAGATTTGAGGTTTTATCTCAAATCGGGGTACACATAGGACAATGTATCTTTGTGCGGTTTGACAAGAGAACATTTTCCCAAAACTGCGGATAAATTATTGATTTGCTGGCTGGTGTCGCTGTTTGCTACACACACTGTTTGCGGCCAAGGTAGAAATGATGAAGTGTAAAGCCCCTGCACCCAATCATCAATACAGCTAATCATCTAAAATCGACCTAATCTTTTCTCTTTACATGAATAAAATACAAATTCTACAAATCTACTTCATTTTGCATGCATTCAATATTCATTAATTTAAAAAAAAAGATAATGAAAAATGCTCATATGAGTGAGTGTTTAAAATATTCAAAACGAGATTTGAAAAGGTGAAATAGTTAAAACGTGGCACTAAACTCGCAAACGACTGTCAAAAGAGTGAATTTCCGCTCATCAAAGCTGGCTGTGATATGGACTCGAATACACACCAGAGCCACTTTGATGAGCAGAAACACACCTGTCAATTTCCTAATCCAATCTCCAGTTTGTTTATGGAATTTCAATAGAGTTAACACTCATCCCAAAAGACATAAATGATCATTTTCATTTAATCAAGATTGAATTTTCCGTTTCACTGAGATCCACTTCAACCAGAGTCGCTAGTTTTCATCAAGTTGATTTCGACCAAAAATCAATCTCAGAACGTTTAATGACAAATGGTTTGTCAATAAAACTTCAAGTGGTCCGTCTTGGGTAAAACGGATAAGGGATTAAAAAAAATAAACGAAAAAAAGAAAAAAATAATAAAATGTGGTTTTGTGAGAGGACAAGATGAGGAAATGAAATAAAAATCTTTTATATAGCATCGTCCAGCTCATCAAAGCTGGCTGTGATATGAATCATTTACTCAACACATAACAGCCACTTTGAGAGCTGCAAAATGCCACCAAAATAAACATAAATGTAAATAAAATAAATAATAACTCAACAAGGACTGGTGTGGGAGGAGACAAGCTTCGGTTTTTGTTCAACTTGCGAAGAGTGGAAAAGAATTGCTCAACTCGTCAAGATGGCTGTGATATGAGTTACAAATCTACACATCACAACCAGATTGACGGGCGTGCAACCTTTATAACGATGCAGCATTACTTTACACAACATCCATTCAAAAGTGAATTAAAAAAATAATATAAAAAAACTAAACAAAAGAAATTAACAGAGGGGAGAAAGAAGGAAATAAAGATAAAGGTAAATGAATCTCTAACGTATATACAACAAAATAAAAAAAAAATATATAAAAAGCAGTGAATTTTTTTAAAAATGAAATCTTAATTCAATATAATCATACTAAACAATTTTTAAAAGATCCAATGTGTCGGCTTTCACCGTTCAGCTCATCAAAAATGGCTGTGATATGTTTCTAGTTCCACACATTTCACAGCCTCTTTGATGGCTAAGCAGTAAACAAAATAAAAACAAAGAAAAACGAAGAAAATCATAAACACAATAAAACTTCCGTGCAATTAATAAAGACGGGGACTCACAGAATAAAAAGAAAATCAAACATAAACATCATTCCAACGAAACCAAAATAATCGAAATTGAAATAGAAAACTCAATTCAAAAAATAAATAAAATTGGGAGGAATAAAAAAAATAAATAAAAAATAAAATCAGAACACGGGCAATCTTTTAATTATTATTTTTCTTATTCAAATCGTTCATTCTCATTCATGGAAAAAATAATAACAATTTCGACATCATTTTCAGTCTTCAAACAACTTCAAAACGTAAGTCCAAATGCCTATTGAGCACCGAAAAAAACAACGGTTTGGGGGTGGGGGTGAATTGCTGCAAGGTTTCGCTCATCAAAGCTGGCTGTGATAGACAGTCAGCTGGAGCTATGACAAACCAGTTTTGATGCCGAAACCCTGCATACCTACACCACTTAGAGCCGTATAAAATGAATTGCCTCATTTTAATGATGGTCTCAATGTGCTCAACATTCTGCTTGAAATAAAACTTCAAAAAAAATAATATAAATAAATAAAATCAAACAGAAAAAAAAAATAAATTGTATGTAAACAAACAAACAAAACCCAATCAAGGATGAAAGAAATTTGAAAAAAAGATTAATTGATCAAAAAAGAGAGAAAGAGAAAAAGATTTTAACAAAAATAATTAAGCAAACAAAAATCAAGGGTTTAATTATCCATCAATTTGTTTGCTAGCTTATTGGCCAAGATAAAGTTGTAAAACAGTCAATTTTCCGTGAAAGACAAGGTAGTGAGATGATTATCTCAAATCACATCTCACTACCCATGTCTTTCACAGAAAATGTAACTCATATTAACAAATAAATTTTCTCATTTACCGATTAACTTGTTTCTGATCAAAAAACATTCAACAGCCGCCATAGAAAACAAACAAACAAAAATGAAAATAAAAGAAAAACATAAAAATATAACAACGTTTTAAACCATAAAAACATATAAAAAGTGCACCCAAATATTTTAAAAACAATTAAAATTACAAATATTCAAAATATAAAAACTCACCGCTACAGCTTCTATACGAAAATCCTCAAAGCTCTCCTGATCGGTCAACCGAAGAATAACCGGGCACACTTGATCTTCAACAAGACCTACAAACAAAACAAAAATTATCAAACAGTTAATCCATAAAATTTTAATCAAATCCGAGAAATATTTACCTTTATCAACTAAATCTTGCTCCAACATCACCAAAAGAGTTTCTTGACTCGCCTTTCTAACCTAAAATAATTTAAAAAAAAACAAAAGTGTTAAGCAATTTCCACTTTGCCCCTTCTTGTTTGACAAACAAATTGAAAAATTTTATAACTACGAATACTTAAACAACTAATTTTTCATCAAAGGTATTTCCCACACCTTAAATTTCCAGGATATTCCCCACTATCAACATAAAACTTCAAAGCATATAGTAGAAAAAAAAAGGTCAAATATTTCAGGAAAGGGGCCCAATCACCTTCCATCAACTGCTACTTGAACTGATGTCAAGAGAACATTTCACTCTAGTCACCTTAGGCCTATTTCCGTCATTTCCTCCCTCCTAAACCAAACCTTATGAAACTGAAGGGAAGGTTATTTCAAAATCCCAACTCCATTTCATGTCAAACCCCTACAAATTTAAAAATGGAAAAAATGAAATATTACCCGCCAATTCTCAGATTGCTTATTCACCGTTTATCGAAATGACAGTTTAGATTTATTTGGATTAGATAACCACAAGATTTTTTTTTCCTTCCTTACAACAAACACGAGGAAAAACACAATTGACATTAACTTCCCTTTCCTTTTTTTCCCATTCCATTTATTTGTCATCACAACATAATTAATTAGATGCATAGAAACCTGGTTGTTTGGATCCTGGAGGTAGTTGACAACCACAGGCAATAAAAACTGAAATCCGATATGGAAGAGTCGTCCTCGATACTCGTGACACAGGCCAGCAATATGGGGGACCTGTTCCATCAGTTGAGCCCGAACGGTTGGTTCTGCAGAAACAACGAGGAGGAAAAAAAATAAATAAAAGGTTCGTAAACAAACTATTATACGCGAACCCGTTTGTAACCATTTTTAACCTATTTTAATAGATATTAAATTTTTCAACTCAGATACACACAAATACTTGGAGGGGTTTTAAGCTATAACAACAAGTTTAAAAGAGAGAGAGCAGCATGTGGCTTAAATAAGACGAGTTTAAGGCGGCCCTTTCAGGAGAAGACTTGGGCCAACATTGGCATTAGCCTGCTTGAAAACCGTGTATGTGTGTTTTACATTAGATCTGACATCGGAGATAAGTGTCACTCACTAATCAAACACTCAAAACCACTTGCCATTTACATACACTTAATTATTTGCGACTATAAAGATTTATCTCAAAAACACTTGGAGTATAAACAAACGATTTGATCCGCCGCCTACAACTAATTTTAAAAGATTCCGCCTTCGGTTTTTTTTTCTTTTTTCTTTTTAAAATGTGCGAAAATTTCAGTTGCTAACAATAATCTTATCTTAGGCCTAACTGGTTTTGATATTACCACAAGGCCTGTCTTGTTGCGTACTAAACGCTTAATTGCAAAGCAAGAGCGATAAACTCCCTAGGGAATTAAACGAAATGTCTTGAATATAAAAACGACTTGTGCCCGCAATCCAGTGGATGCTAAGTGACCAACAAGACACCTTTCTTTACTAGATTATCAAACCGTTGAGAGACATTTCTCTTTTTGTCGCCAAGTGTCTCATTGGGACCCATTTCGGGCCCCCTTTTTAAGACATATCCCAAATGGGCCTCAGAAGCAATAGAAAGTGCTTCAACTTGGCAAGAATTTCATCAAAAGAGAAATTCAATCTGCGCAAAACAATTTTTGTTTCGTTTCCAGGTTTTAGTGTTGCCCGTTTACGCATTTTAATGACAACTTAACCAACGTATGAAAAAGGCAAATAACTGTAATTTAATCCAACGATTTTTGCATTGATTAGTCAAAACTTTCATTTATGCATAATTTGTGATTGCAATAGAGCCCTTTTTATCTAAAATTACACACAAACAACACCTAAAATACGTACCTATGTCGTCGGATAATTTCCATAACACTCCAACGACCGTTTCTACATCTTCAGGACAATCCACAACATTTCTTAATGTATCCAATACACTTCTAACTACAGCTTGCCTGCAATAAATTAAAAAGCATTTTAATATTTTTATTTCACTTTCTCAATTTTTTTCCTCTCTGACATTTAATCCAGCTTAACATGAGGCCACAAAGTTGTTTGGTTTTCATAGTAACAAACATCTCAGCCCTCATTTTCTCAATGAAGGCCCGTTACAACTCTTGGCAAACAGCTGTCGCTTTACTACTATCTTCTTATGAACCCCACCACCGGCAAAGTTACCCATCACTGCTTTTGACAAGAGTTTTGGGGGCAGCTGGTCCGGGTCTTTTACCCCATACATTTTCCCTTCCTTTTCTCCCTCCATACCACCCACCCGTCCTTCACATCTTTCCCCCTACATTTTGGGTCCCTTCTTCTAAGAGACATCTGCTGGCCACCGTCAGCATCAGGAAGAACCCAAGGCACGCTTGGCGTCTCACCCAGAATAGTTCAACGAAATGCAATCCTCCATTTCCTGGATAGACAAAAACTTCACTTTAACTATTTTTCATTTTCTTAATCCACCATTAAAATTATCTAAACCGCAACTTAAATAACACTTAAAACTTTCAAATTCGGTAAATTACTCTCTCCCACAGGCCACAAGAAATTCACCCCATCGTGAAAATCAACAAAGTGTAACAAAACTTTCCACTAATTTCATCTTTCTTCTACTATATTTCTTTTATTAAAATTTCACGCTCTTTGCTCACAAACTCATTTTTCAATGCAATTACAATTATACATTTAAAACGACACTAAACAAAGGAGAATCTAGCACAACTAACAGCACATAGCGAAGCAAATCTTTCAAAATATTTTTCAAATACAAAATGTGAAAAGGGATTTCAAAGCCGATTGCCCCGTGTAGGAATCCAAAGTGCGGGGCTAGTGCATCAACTTATCCATTCTGATCACACAGCAGCTGTCCTCTGGGCCGGGTTGGTGGGCAGCGAGCAGCAAACATCAGCCATTGAGGTGCCACGTGCCTGCACAATGGACGGATGGATGCTGGACCTCGATCCGCGCGAGCCACAACCAACTCACTGATCCCTTGCAAATGCTAAGTTGGCCTAAAACTTGACCGCCATATTTCTTCCATTTGTGGACTTACCCCCTTTTCTATTATAAACAAGGATTGAGGAACTGGAATTGCGAGCATAAACCTGCGTAACAGGAATCGAAACAACAATTTCGTTACGCTTTTAAAACAAAGATTAAGTGTTGACGACTTAAAATGTGCAGAGAATAAAAAACTTGACATTAAATACTAATTATTAAATCCTTTTTTGCAGTAATTTTAAAATTCCTCAATTTTGATATATACAGAAACATAAAAAGTAGCTATTCATTTCAGTAAAAATATCTTTTTCCAACGCTTGCCCAGTATCGGGCTTAAACCTCCACGAAAACATGATAAGAATTCAAACCTAACACTGATTAACACTCGTTAAACAAATCACATTTCACTAATCTACAACTACCACCCTAAATACCGATCCAACTTCTCACCGAAACCTTTGTCTACACTCCCCAAATCCACACACTTTACAAAAATTACCCAACTAAAAATAGTCTCTTCATCCCCCTCTTAAATGTGTTCAACACGATTTAAAGAAAATTTTTCAAACATACTACTATTCTCTACTAAACTTTGTTAATACCAGCTGCATCCTCCTTGTAATTTCCCAAGTATTTTGACTACACAAATTACAATAATTAAGAAAATTGCAGGGAATCATAGTGCGAAAACCGATCAACACGACTAAGTAAAACCAAGCCGAATATTCTTTAAATGATTAATAATTTAAAACCATCAACTTATAAATAAAACAATTGTTTTTCTCTTTATCATCATCTTACGAATACAATTTTACTATTCACACCTTTTTTTGATTTCCATTTAGAGTACACATTTTGGAGAAAGTTCGTAAACTAAAATCAAATATCTCATTTCAACGAAATTTACCATTAGTTACGTTTGTAACGCGATTTTGCGCACGTAATTCAGTAGTATTAACTGGCGTATTAATCATAATTAACACTTTTTAAAAAAAAATATGAATGATACGGTTTAAGCGTTCGAAAAATCTATCAAATTGCTTTTACACGAGTTCTTGGAACCGGTTCGATAGCTTTATCACGTAGCTCTTGATACTGCACAAACCACTTATAAAACACAAATAAGAATTTTTGAGCGAGAGAAAAAAATACACGACACAAGCCTCTCAATTGGAAAAACAACACGCATGAATGAATCGAAAAAACCTTTCAAAACAAACTTGTATGAATACGAAATCATTCTGATTTGTTACTCCTCCATTGAAAAAGTGGTGTCGACTACTAACTTCTAAAGCAGGTGTATTATTTAAAACCTATCATTCAATATAATTTACCAAATTAACGAATCAGCAATGTTAAAAAAAAAAAAAACCCATAGGCTCAAGGCCAACCTAACAAAATGCCTAAAATAAACAAATTTCGAAATTGTAACTTTCCATCGGTCATGCTTTCTTCCAACACCCATTTACAACTTGCTACTGTTCGGTTACTTATTTACTGACAACAAAAATATTTTTTTTTTACCTTTCAAATACGTTGTCGCTATCAGCGTATTTTTTCAACTTTGCTAATGGTGTGAGCAATTCGTCAGAGTCTTTCAGTTCTTCCTCCATTGCCATCTTTAACTCGGTCTCCTCCTCTGTAAAAGCAAAAGCAAATCAAATTACTTAAAAAAAAATGTAAACATACAAAAAAAAAAAAAAATTTTTTAAATATTTCGTATTACAGAAAATATATTTCTCTCTCATTCAGGTCATTAACCTGAAAGTCGGCCTCAATAGCTACTACTACAGAGCATTAACTCGAATAGATAACTTCGCCCCATCAAATTGAAGAATTTTTTTTTATTACCCTGATCTAATCCGTTTCAATAAAAAGCACAAAACAGATCTAATCAAAGATGCCGAAAAGAAATAAAGAAGAGCAAGAAAAGAAAAAAAAACTTTCACATTTCTTCATCCGTCCCAAAGGAAGATGAAGTCGAGTCTTTCTCAAAAGAGAAACACGCCGACACTTGTGAAATATTTCCACTTTAGAAAATACTCCCCTCTTAAAGATTTTTCTCTCTAATCTGGTTTAAAAGCTCGACTCAATTTCCTCATTCCTTAATAATTTAACTTTTCATCTTACCACTACTTAAAACTCACCCAATTTTATAATATGACACCTCAGGATTAAAATGACTTGATACGCTTCTCAGAATTCTACGCATTCAATTATGAAAAAACGAAACTAATAAAACTCCATTCACATTTTTCTTATATCCAAAATGGTCTCCTACAATTTCCCTTTCCACAGCTGATCATCATCACAAACAGGGTTAAAATTACTTATGACAATGCAAAACACACCTGTTACTAAAATAAAAACTTCACTTACAAAAACATCTATTCTATCGAATCAAAATTTCAACCCAAGTAACTCAACACCTTAAAACTTGCATCATATCAGAAAAAAAAAATTTTTTTTTTTATTACTAATTCCAGAAAGTTTTTTAAAAGGTAAAAAGAAGTAAAAAGACCAACTCAAGTTCAATTCAAAAAGGTTAAAACCTACTGTATGTTTTTTACAACTTTCACTTCTTTTATCTCCCTTACCACATCCTGGGGCCCCAAAGAATCTCTCCACTACTCTACCACGTGATGATGATGTAATGGCGGTATATGATGTTCTTGGAACTATTCCAGACCATGTGATAGGCCAGTGGCCCAAAACACCTTAACTACCGCATTCAACATATAACTTTTAACCTACTACATAAAAACTTGATTTTTAAATTTACACCTAACGATTTTCCTTTTAACTAAAAAGAAAAATAAACAATCTTTAAATATATTTTATTTACCCAGTTCAATTCCACAAACAAAAGAATGAATAAGCTCAAGTTCAATTCCAGGAAACAAATTAAAAAGAGAGAGAGAGAAAAAACAACCGTCATTAATCAATACTAGGGGAAGTCTATTGACAGTTTTTACATTTCTCCACAATTTATATTTACAGTAAATTATATACTGACATTTTCTTTTTACAACCGTTAATTGTATAACCAAAATGAAACAATTCGAGTGTTTTAGAATAAAATATTTAAGAAAAAGAGATTAAAAAAAAAAAAAACTTCTTTCTTCGCTTTTTCCATTGCTAAGTAGCATTACTTCACACAGGAAGTTGTGGGTCTCTCTCTTAATTATTTCCTAAATTACTTCCATACAAATTCCCATCTGCCAGGTTTTATAATCTCTATGCCCCGTCTCTCCCCTCCTTCCTCTGCCTCTTCCTGGAGATTTTGATGAAACCCAACGCCACACAGTGAGAAAACCAACACGTAGTAAGAAACCGGACTTCAAACTTCACAAACTTGTAACAAATTTTCAATTAATAATAAAAATTACCAGGTAAATAAAGAAGAACCCGTACGAAATTTTAATTATTTCCAACCATTTTTAAATGGAAATAACTGTATTACATTCAAATAAAAATCCCGTTTTACGACTTGTTTACATCCTCAAACCAGAAGCGACATTAACGACAACAATTCCAGAAAACCCTATTCCAGTTGGACTAGTTTCAAACAAGAATATACGCAAAATTTTAGCTACTAGCGTCATTTTTAGCCCTAAATTATTTTGATTCGAGTCATTCTGTGATCTTATTTACAAGCGAATAAACTCAAAAAATGGAATCATTTACTCCTCATATTTTGGCCATTTTAGACAATATTTTATAAGATCATCAACCAAAATTCATAAACGCAATATTTAGAAAGAAAATTAATGGCCACAAATATGAAATGAAAACAAGTATGGAAGCTAAGAAATCTCGTATCCTTATCTGAAATGCGTACTTGTTTTGAAAATTAATTTCCGTAGTTAGCGGTTTTTAAAATTTCATGTCGCATTTCCTTCATTTTTCAAATTTATGTACAACGTCATGAAATTTCAATAAAATGTAAAAATCTGCTAAATTCGCAGGATTAACATTATATCATAAATAGTTAAAAATCAAGTCACTTAAAGGTTTTATAAAATGCTAAAATGTAGCGTATGGGTTCAAATTAAAACCAAGCCGATCAACTGGGATTTCGTGATCTTGTTCTTGCTATCTTTGATGACGTCGTGCAAAATGGGGGAAAGTGAGAATTTTGTTTTCAAAAAGATAAAACCCATTTTCTATCACTTTTTCACCACCAAATACATGAGCTCCTCTCATTCATCAAATTGTATTGTTGAGAGGTATAATATTCTTAAAACAATTTTGATAACTGACCGAACGATTAGACTTTTGTATGTTTCTGACAAAATTAAAATGAAAACTTTGTCGACTATTACAAAGCAACAGGAAAACTGCAAAATGCTAAGAATGGGGCATCCTTAATCCTTGTTAATAGGCGAGATGGAAATTACGAGTACAATCATTACAAGTTAAGAGGAAGAGACACAAACACATACTGTCCCCTTAATGCACTTCTCTCTACTTCTCAAGTTGCCTCTCCACTTTTGATATCATTATTTACTAGCAAAATTTTATTAGAGTACAAACAAACCGCATAATGCACGGGGTCATTATTATATTCCCAAAAATTTTAATCAATTCTTTCACAATTTTCAAACATTTCACTCACTTTTACATTTACCAAATTCCTTCACTTCAACCAAACAACTAAGAATGGCCACTCCATACAAATTCCCATACGAAACACTTCTAAAAATCCAAGTTTAACATAAAGTTATTTCTAACTTCACTCATAAACAAAATTATAATAATTAAACTTAATTTCCTCTTACATTTTAATGACAAGTAAATTGGTGCGCAAGCTAAAACTCAAAAAAATATCACGCAAAAAAAAAAAGAAAATAACAGAAAACTTAACTTTTCTTCCCAGACGAGTCTGCTTATCCGAACATTTTAGTGACAAATTTGGGAACTCCTTGTCCTCCAAAACAACTAGTGAAGAGACCCAATCCAGAAATTTCTTTTTACAGTGTCTATTTTCAGTTTATCACTGACATATCCTCTTTTTCCAACATTTTTTTTTGCCCGTCTTTCTTTCCAGTTATGTTCAGAATAGTAAAACTAAGTTGAAATAACGTACATTTAAGGAAAATATGAACGCTTTTACAGAATGATTCTAAATTACTCATTAATCAATGAAAAAATTTAAATCTTTAACGATTGAAATTTTAAATATCTATAAGCTAAAATATTTGAAAACGCAACTAAAGTGCAACGGTATGATCTGATAAAACGCGGTGAAATGAAATACAAAGAAAATTCTTCTCACTTTTTCAAGTTCCGAAAACAAAATTTGTAAATAACGAAGGGGAAAAACGGAATTTTTTTTCTCTTTTCACTCCCTCCATCTAGGTTTCTAATTTTGAAATGGGGAATCATTGCGCTGCACTACAAAGAGAGAATTCAACTAATGTAAGGAATCCCCAAAATACAAAACAAGCAAAACAAAAATAATGTTAAATACCACAATTAAAAAGGAATTTTTCAAAAATGCCGTAAAAAACCTCTTCAAATTAAAACGAAACTAAAACATTTTCCCTAAGTTAAGCAATAATTGAGTTCAAAAATTAATGTATATTCCAT
This sequence comes from Pachymerium ferrugineum, assembly GCA_034686365.1. NCBI lineage: Eukaryota > Metazoa > Arthropoda > Chilopoda > Geophilomorpha > Geophilidae > Pachymerium > Pachymerium ferrugineum. The sequence goes on along the minus strand of JAQGAS010000288.1, from coordinate 40,332 downwards.
TTCTTGTAACTTACTCCTTACTGAGGGTTTAAAAAAAAAAAAAAAAAAAACTCATCTATCCTGGCTATTCTGGTAATTAAAACCCAGAAGAAGGGAAAAAAAGTTTAATCTTTAGCCGAAAATTTATCCATACGTGCGAAATCACATATCACGCAGTACATTCAAGATTCCCTCTAAATAAACACAAAACTTCAGCAGTTATTAAGCTACTTTTCTGACTGAATACAAGATCTAAAAGAACATTCTAAATTATTTTATCACCATCCAATTTGCGTGTTATAGCGCCTGCGTATCACGTGATACCATTTCCATTCAAGAAAAAATAGGACAGCTTTTAATTCATAAACATATTTTGCATATAACCTGCTATCAAAAAATGGAATAAAAAAAGTTGTGAATGACAACAATCAAATACTTTCAACAAATATATTGTATAACTACTCTTTTAACAACTGGATATAATTGTCCCACAATAATTTTTATACTTAAAAAGACTTTTTCATAATGTCAAACGCAGTTTAATTATACGAAAACAAGAACAAGTAGCCTCTTGATCTAAACATGTGAACATGAGAGCCATGTGACAAAGATTTCTTGTCTATCTCACTAGAGGGCAGCAGCTCTACAAAAACACCACAGAGAAAAAAGGAAGAAAAAAAAATGGCCTCTCAGCCGAGTTAGTTGTTTCTTTAGTTCTTACTGATATCAGTTTTCGCACTTTCATTCACATCGTGTCCCTCTGTGACCCAACTTAGATTATTCTGCGTGGGTGTACAACTACAGTTTCTTTTACAACTCACATAAAACTACCCCAAACTAACTCCAAATATTCATAATTTCACAATCTCAATTAACCAATATTATTTAAATTAGATTTTGTTTGTAAAATAAAAATTATAAGAAATAAACAGCTTGAGTGGAACACACAGATCAGAATTTCAGTCTCGTGATATCCACACACATTATATATATAAGGACAAATATTGAGCTATTAAAAAAAATAGATTATTCCATTTGGTTATTGTAAACAGAGAACACACATTTGCACTCAAGCGTCGTGTTGACGAACACATTTGGCATTAGGTTGTAGAATATAACGAATATAACCCAGAGTAGAACGACACCAGAAAGAGAGAGAGAGAGAGGAGCATTTCGCAAAAACGGATGGAGCAAGATACTTGAATACGCGTGGGCAGAGAACCCAAAGCACGGCCAACAAACCAACTCCAAAGTTCAAGAGTATAGAAAAAGTGTTGTTATATGACAATTTTGCCGCGCCGCACCCTCTTGGTTTCAAAGATTATGTGAATGAGCCAGCAGTGTGTGGTCGGGGGTGGGGTAGTAGAGAGAAAGAAAAAAAAATAGCAGCGATTAAAAAAAAAAAAAAAAAGAACGAGGTCATCATCGAATTGAATGCATTCTCACATGACAGCACACTCATTTTGCAGAGAGAGATCGAAAATGATTCGATTTCACGTGTAAACTCAGTAAAAGATTTGACTTTGTGAGTGCACCACCGACAAATACCACCAACACACCAACCATCCCCGACCATGCCACGCCACACCACGCTACAGCCCCGTCGACGCCCGTGACAATGGCTCGAGCCTCGTTGCCCATCTACGGGGTTCATTATGGCGCACACGAGGTGTATGAAACGATAACATTAGGCCTGTATGTCGAGCCGAATACGACTACGAGGCTCCGTTGATCCAACAAGGTTGGCTGTGCTACACGCAATGTGTGTGAGCATCGTAGTAGGCATCGCGCTAATGGCCCTGACTGTAGCGTGAGGCTGGCATGTTTGTGCGCTTGTCCGTGTTTTTATTGAGCTCGCACGTCAAAATCACTTCCTTCCTACCTTCCTCTCGTTTCTCGTCAGTGTCTTGAAGGGGGGAATAGATGTCTGTGAAAGAATATCAGCCTGTGAATGGGGGGGAGCAAGTTTGAATTGTCCCAAGCTACAAACGCACTAAATGATACTCACCCGCCATGTTGAAACAAACACGAGGCCAACAAGGTAGTCTGTGATTGGTCGGATCATTAGTAAGGGCGTTTTCTATTGGCTGGCTATAATTTAACATTATCTTATTACCAAAATACTCCCGATAGGCCAGGAGACACCAACTACAATTCAATCGAAGAGGAAGGAAGAAAGATTGAAATTAAAAAAAAATTTTTTTTCAAAAGACCACGATACATGACAAATAAAAATTCTTTTGTTTACGGGTCGTCATTCCCGAAACTTGCCCAACTCGGCTCGCATTCCTCATCTCTCATGCTTAAAAATTTCCCCAAGAGGAAGTCATTGAATGGCAATCGCCAGCCGAAATTTGGCCCACCAGTTTAGTCCACATGAAAACTCCGCAAATTGACCTCACATTTTTGTGGCGTCATTCTTGTTCTTACTCCCAAAAAACCTTGAAGAAATTTCGCTTTCATCTAATTGTAATCAACAGACCTTCATTCAGACTGCGAAACATTCTTAAACAAATTTTGGAGAAAAAGTGCCTCAAAAAAGTTAATATTTTATTTAACTTCTAAACTTGAATTAAAGTTTTAATTAAAACTAATAAAAATTAAGTTAATTTAGAACTCTATTCTTAGATCTAAATGGTTTATTTATCTACTTGTTGCTTACTTATGCAAACTTTCATTACCAGAATTAAAAATTGACCAAAAAAAACCTCTAAAAACCATTGCAAAACAAGATTAACTAAAAAGTACAATAAACAATCATATATGATTCAACATAAAAATTTGTACAGTTTGAATTAGTAATTAACTCCATAAATAACAAACCTCCTATTGCAGGTAAAAAATTTCTTCATTTATACATTAATTAATGTGTGTAGATATTATTATTATTACTACTAAAATAGAAACGAAAGTATTGTAAATGCCAACAACAAATTTAGAAAGGTATATACGCATATATATCTTACCCTAGTGAGATATACATAAACTACACAAAACAAAATTACTTACACCAGCTTTATAATCCATACAATCTCATAAAGAATCAAAAAATATTGCAAAAATTTTAGTATTTTGTATGGAAACGTGAATTACTCTTAACCCCTCAATTTAGTAATTTTCATGCGTGAAAACTGAATACATTAGCATGTTTAATAATTTTAAGCTTTTAATATATGTAATAAATTCTAAAATTAATTGCTAGCCATTCTAAATACTTGTTATCACTTCTTACTTACAGATTACATCAAAGTAATACAAAAATTTTGATCCAAATATTTACTAATATTTGAAACTTCAATCAGTTCTCTATTAGATCAACCAACACCCAAAACCTTCTTCATTTAAACTAAAACTAGTTACTAAACTCAAGTAATTTATCAAGGAAAACTTATTCTTACATTCCAGAAAATGTGACCTCATTACAAACCTAAAATACCACTAAATACACTCAATAACCTTTCAAAAAACTTAATATTTTCTTCCTAACATCAAACTACATTAGTAATACAACTCAACTAACACCAAAATTCAGAATTCATCCACATTTTAAACATCATAAACCACAAAAACTTATTCCCCACATGTCCATACCTAACCCTACATTCAAACAAAAAAGAAAATTTCACTTAATAACTCAAAAACCTAAACTTTACCTCAAAATTCATACACACAAAAACCTTCAACAAATTAATCAGACTAAATAATAAAACAATTTCAAAAAACTATGAAATCTTACCAAAACCAAAATTCCTTCTGAACATTTTCCCGCCTGGCAAAACCTAGAACTGCCCCAGCCCTATGTTTGAGCTCAGTAGAAAAAGACCGGAAATGAGAAATCTTACTTAATAAATCCTACCTGTAATCAAACAGACTTCATCTTCATACATGTATCAAGCCCCAACATGATAGCAAAAACCTACTGAGAAATATCCTTGTTCAACAACTCACTAGCACAAGCTTTTTTCCCGCCTTCAATTCAAAACGTGCAGAGGGGAAAGAGAACTAGAGAAGGTGGGGAAGGGGGAAGGGTGGGTACCAGAGCCAACACCCCACCTCAATTTACCCTCACCCCTCCTTTATAAAATGACCTCATCCATCCCCTATCCCCCACTAAAAGCCCACCATACCCCAACTAACAAAAATGGTGGCATCCAGAATGGAATCTTTACCCCACTATTATCCCCCCTTACCCCCACATCTTTGTATACAAAAATATATTATTTCTCTCGAAAAAAACCTCTTAAAATCAACCTTTAACAAACTTCTTTGTAAATATCATTTAAAATTTTACAAATTCAAATTTATTACAGACAAAAAAAGGTGAGGAATTTTCTCTAATTTTATCCACGCAAAATACCCCCTCCTCCCTACAAATCTTTTTCTCCCTGAACTTGGGTCTTTCTCAAATACCCCAGCTGTCCCTTCCTCCACCACCACCACCACCTTCCTTCTTCCTCACCCCCTAGAATGGCAACTTCTTAGGGTTGGTGGAATATTGTGAAGACAGAGTTTTGTGATCAACCTAGGAACTTCTCACAAGTGCTCAACTTTTGCTCGGAATAAGTCATTATGAAATATTTTTTTTCCTCCTCCCTCACATCTTTTGTCTTCAGGTTTGTGCAGATGCCATCACCTGAAACACAAGGTGAGAGAGACAAAACTAACACTTCTCATTACTTATTGTTGTTGTGGAATATCTGCAATCTAGTTGCAGGTGCACATAACACGTAATTAAGCGTTTCACTTTCCACTCTTTTCTTTTATGTCACCTAGTGAAAACATTCGAATCGATCTGTTGACAGCAGGCAAAAGCAGGTAAAAAAGTGACTCAACTTTGTATTAACAAAAATCATCCTTTTATAATTTTCTTTCTCTGTGTAATTAAAAAAAAAATTGTTAATTTCTAAATTTATCCTTTTCTAAACATCATTCTAGAATACCAAACGCATTCAAAATAGATCCTTTCTAATTCCTATTCTGATTTGTTTACGCTCAGTCTAATCAAAAACACAAACAATTATAAAATTAACTTTTAGCTTTCATCAAAAACAGCTTTTCCTTCAATATCTACCTAAATTCCCTTCAACTCTGCTCCACTTTTCTTTTGTATTACATCCAATTTTTTGAAAAAATCTAGCTGAGATGGAAACTCTTGAGAATGGCAGTTAGTTTTTCCAATATATAGGAAGAAAGATTGATTTTTTTTCCTCCTTCTTTTTACCTTATGTATCCAAACAAGAATAACTCACTATCTTAAAGAAAATCACGATTATATTTAAGGCAAACTTAATTTTCTTCTTATAGTTAAAACCGTTATCATAAGGAATTCTCCTAGGAGACATTTACACTAAAATTTTATTCTGGCCTAGAGATAAAAAAAACCCCCCCAAGATCATTTCTTTAGCTACAATAATTCCAATGTACCGTAAGTGAATACCCTCCAGTGTGAATTTTGATAAAATAGTGTAAATAACCGCAACGTTTGAATTTTTATATATAAAATGAAAAATAGAAACCTAAAGTTAAATGAAAATTTAATCAACACACAAGCTGATATGAAAACAACATTTCACATTTAACATTTAGAGAGCCCAAACAAATTCAATTACAGTAGAAATAAGATCACAAATTTATAAAACCCTTATAAACCCCTATCCCTAAATCCCTATTAAGAAAAGAAGTAGATCTCAAAAATTACTCCAACTCAACCCTTTAAATCCCATACATTTTTTCAAGTTTAATTTTTCAAGATAAAATTTAATTTGAGTGAGACTAAACTTCTTAGGAAGCATCACTACAAATTCAATGTCGCATTATTACGCGTTTCATTCCAGGAAAAAGTGAAACATCATTCAAAATTCACAAGAATAGATGAAAAAGATACCTTTCCATGTGTGACAAGCATTAGTAATAGGTCTACTTATCTCAAATCAAATTTTAAACTGACAAACACAGGTTTGGCAGGTCGAAAAGAGAGAATCTCATCTCTTATTCCACTAACTTGAGGCCTAATCTTTAAATTGTAAAGATAAAAAATGAAAAATATTTACGCGCTAACCCAAAAATATTAACTGCGTAGATATTAAGGGGGCGAGTAGGCTTCACCTCATCACACTGACTTTCTTCATTTCGATCCTTTTTCGTGTCTTCTAGTTTCGTATTTCCGATATATTCTCCATGTACTTTCCCAACTCTTCTTCTTCATTATTGAGTACTAATTTACACTAATTCCAAATTAGTTCCAAACGAAACCATTCGTTAAAGTAAATGCCACAAAAACGCAACGTTGAACTTTGCTATTTGAACCACTTAAACTAATATTTTTTTATTCACTAATTATAATTAATCAGACATTTTTCCGCACAGTAAAAAAAAAATCAAATCACCACGCACAAAAAATCATATTTCATCAACTTTAATCCTTCTTTACAGAAAAACATTAGGGGGTCCATTTTATCTCTCCAAATTCACAGTAAAATGAAAAATGAACGCATCAAAAGAGGGAAAAAATTAAATATTTATATGCTTTCTCTAGAGATTTCTGACGTTTACCCCTATTTTTTAAGTATGGGCAACCGAAAATCTAGAAATGAAACCCGAGCGCTATTTACCGAATTGGGCGAGTACGGCCCTCGGTCGATGCGCCAGCGGCCGAGCATCGACGGCGTACGGGGTGTTTGGAAAGCGAGTGGCCGCAACAACTTGGGGTTGTTGTGGAAAGGGGTGTGGGGGAACGCGTGGCCGGCTCGTGCTATACACTCGGCCCACTGCCCTGTCCAGCTAGGGGTGAGGGTCAAAGGTGAGAAGGGGCATAAAAGTACCCTGGCCACTCACTCGTTCTCTTATTTGCATACTGGCAATGCTATGTACATTTCATCAAGATGGATCCACCTGCAGCTTCCTTCTTCAAGTGAAAATTGAAGATTTCCTTATCGGTTTATCCCAACATTTTTTTTTTCTCCTTCTACTTATTTTAAAAGAGGTGATTTTTTTCCCTCACTCTTTTTAAAAATTGTCACCAGTCTGAACTAAGGATGGATGCATCTAGCTATGAAGGGTGGGGTCGACGAACAGCGCACTTTGGTAGGATTTTTCTATCACGTGACCTCATGTCGGTGATGAGTAGGGTGAAGAAGAAGACGAGGGTGGGAGATAGGTGTAAAAAAATGGAAGGACTTTTCCTTTTCTCCCCCTCTTCTTTCTCTCTTTTGCCCAACCAACAAACATGGAGATTTTTGCTGCTGAATTTTTCATTTTTATTTTTTTACGATTTCACATTTTACCCCAATTTATTGGAAATACGATATTGTTTTTTTTTTTTTTTTTCGTTTTATCAAAATGAGGGTTTGATAGAGGATATTTCCGAGTGTCTAACCTCCATCTTTGTATTTTTAAGGATGGTTTTAAGTAACGAAATTTCAACCAGATTTTATTATTTAATAATCTTTTTTAAAGCTTTTTTTTTTTTCTAAGGTGTAATGGGTAATGTTATTTATATTTATATATATGAAAAAATTTCTAACCTTCTTCTAGTAGGAGCGGTGGTAAATAATTCCACGTAGCGAGCATCGTGTTGATGATTTCTTAATTCCGATCCATTTTTCCCGTTTAATTCTTCATCTCATGATGAAATCTTGAGAAAATAAACAGCGGATATAAATACACACAACTTTCACTAACATTCACAATTACAAACTTAGAAATTAAATTAATATTTAAACCATTAAATTTCGCTTTCGGTCTGTACAACGACATTAAAACCCTAATTACACACAACGTATTTTTCTTGCAATTTCCTAAAGAAATTCCTCCATAGAATTAATAGAATCATCTAACCACAATAAGCTTTAATCTTATTATTACTACACTTCAATTTCAATTTCAAACTTCATTTACCACTTGAAATGAACGTTTTTACAGTAAGAATCCCCAAACCTTTATAACCTCTTTAATTGCATCTTTGACGAAACCATTGAAAATCGCTAGAAATTCCCTAATATTTCAATTAGAAAGGAAGAACTAGTTAGTTCACAACTCCCCGGTTACATATTCCATACTCAAGCTTTGATTCGCTTGATATTTTTTTTAATATCATCTCAATTACCTCGCATAATTTATAGCTCCTTATGTGCCTAGTGCATGCATTTTTCCTCTTCATTTTTTATAAGGCGCATCTTTGTTTGTATTATACAGTGGCTGAGTGCTGAAGTGAATTAACTATCTAAACATCAAAAATTTCAAAGTTTTTCCCTTTTGTTAAAGAGAAAAGAGAAAAGTGTTAAAAAGTAAATTAGAACTTTCCTTAAAACTATTCGCTCCTTTATTTACCAAATTTAACACAAATTTGTCTCTAATTACTTTGAAAAATATAAACTAGTTTTAAAGATGCCGACATTTTTTCTCCTCTCTACTAACTCGTTTTTGTTTTTGAATTATTTGCATCAGTTACGACTTGATAGTTATAACGTGTGGTTTTAGTTTAAGACATAAAAATATCAACAGCATACAAACTATCATTTTAAAATGACTTGCAGCCTGTTTGGTGTCCTTAATTTTTTCTTAACTCCTTAAAATTATCTTTTATATTTAAAGGGGCCTCAGGTGTGAAACCTAATTAAACATTTGAACAAGGAAATTTATATAACAACAATCTAAACACGTTGATTTACATCGATAGACTAATAAAACCGACAATTTTTAAGCTCTTAAAAATTTCGACGATAAAATATAACAAACATTAATTAAAATTTTTCTTATTTTCGCCTATCATATTAAAAAAAAATCACCAAAAAGTGGAAAAACAAATTATATAACTTACCCTAAGTTAAATTACAGGAAAAGACAGAATATTTTTCCACATCCTAAGATCGCACAATATCCAAAATTTTATTACCTGTGAGTGATTCAAAAGTAACTTATGTCCACACCCAAACCTATTCTGCGTAAACGACTTACTATACTCTATTGCGGGTTCCCGTGATGCGTAATTCTTACATTCTTATCACCTACACTACTTATTCCTACGCTCAAGGCTTCAACATCCAGCGCAAATAAAAAAAAGCAAACTAAAAAAAATTTAAAAAGCAAATCTTTCGCTTAAATACAAATTCCAATGCTCAATCCTTAACCCGCATTTTATTCTTAAAAGATGGGCACCCTTTGTCATGTCTCAAACGTCAGTTTTGCTAAAAGGGGCATCAAAAAAAAGCCTTCTCCTAGGAAAGGGCAAAACGATAAAAGCGGACCTTACCCAGTATAGTCAAAAGATTTGGAGAGCAGCGTTCATGCAACGATGCATTCTATTGGCTGGTAAAGGTGTATACGTCACACAAGATGTGAATTCGCGCGGAATTTTGAGCCTCCCCCCTCCCTTTAGAGTGAATGACGACAGAGAAAAAAAAAAGACACTCCAGCTTCACATTCCAATCCACACATATCTATTTAATTTTGAATGCTTGTTACGTCAATTGAAATATCTACGTTCGGAAAGTATATTAGATGATGATGATCGCGTTTTTTTAATGTAACCTTTTTAAGGGTTTTTATATATCAATGTTATTGCGTAAATTATCCGGGTAAATAAACATAGAGTAAAAAGTTCAGTGATAATATTTTTTTTATTTATTTAATTTTTTTTTTGAAATGGATGGAATCATTGAATGATTGCTCAAGATTATTTTATTTTTTATTTTGTAGGTTAGAAATTTGATAAGGCTGTGACGCGTTTTAATATTTCAAAATCGAACGTTTATCGAATTTAATTGTAGCGGTTATGGCGGCAAGTTAGTTTTAAGATGAATAAGGAATTAAATTCCTGTTAAAATGTCGGGATAAAAAAGAAAATTGGGGGGGAAAAAACAATTCGAGTGAAATGACTTTTGGAAGTGTTCAGGTGAGTATTTATGTTTGGAAACTGACTTTTTTGTACACACGGAATTTAAATATGAAAAATACTGGGAAATGGGCTTTTATACAATTTGTGTATTTGAAAAAAATTTCTGGAATTAATCTGTTAGAAAATCAGACTGGCTATAAATTTTAACGTATTTGAAGTATTTTATTACGTTTAATCTTCTTGTCAAATTCAATATAAGAAAACTTTCTGTAAAAAAAAAAACTCATTTTTTTTTTACATCAAAGCCAATATTTTTCCAAACTAAAAAATTGAAGTTTTCTTTATTCAAATTTTAATTTTGTATGTGTAGTTATTATTGTATTGTAAAAATAAGAAAAGAAAATTTTATAAAACGAATGAAACAAAAAGAAAGTTTATTGTAATTAAAACAAGAAATTTATGATTTTGCTGAAGTGCTTTACAATGTGACCCCAAGACCTAAGAAGAGGGGGGAAAAGTAAATGATGACGAGGATAAGGGATGATCCAGTGTGGGAAGAAAAAAGAAGAATCTGACAGAACAAGAACAAGCAAACCCAGGAATAACTGACGGATGAATCGACCTTCAACTATCCATAATTAGGACCTAAATGCAAAACTTTAAAACCCCCACACTAAAACTCCACCCTCTGTGACACTTAAAAGATAAAATTCCCTAATACTCGTTAACAAAATGAAATGACTTGCTATCCCAAAAAGAAAAGAGGAAGGAAAAATTTACAATGCACTTAGGAAGGGGTTTGACCACACACAGGGCTTGTCCACCACTTGGGATGGACTAAGGTGCTCGCAGGTGTTGCCTCAGGATAGAAATTCCATTGGGAATTGTGAACCGGAACTGAGAAGGTCCAGCCTGCGGGAAGGGGGAATGCCAACTGGAATTCCAACTTACTACCCCTACAACTAGGGTTTGAGTTTGGGGGAAAAATTTTTTTTAAAAACTTATTTTTATTGACACTTCCTACTCATAAATTTACACTTCTTTGAAATCGTAATTTCACCAGTCACAGTTAAATGATTTCCTACACAATTAAACTTAAGTTTTTTTTTTTTTTTTATATAAATTCAAATACCACCCCCTAAATGAAGCATCGTCGTCATCTCTGGAATTTCCTCCCAAGGGAACTTCATTAGCCATCTGTTGAGCAAATTGTGACTCACGTTAAATAATTTTTAAACGATCAGAATTAAAAGAGAAAAAAAGGCGCGTGACAGTTTGCGCATTGGCAACGACATTTCATGTTTAGCGAATGATGGAATTTGATTTCTCTCATCAATTTCAAATCGGAGGCGGAGTTAGCTATTAACCAAGCCCGGGGGCCGAATCGGATTCGCGGGGAAGCTGCTCCCCATCGGGGGACAAGAAGACGGACCAACAACAACAAGAAAAAGGACTAGTGTAGAATAGAAAAATGTAGGGGGATCCCATGTGGCTGCCACCGAAATACCACCCCCCTTTTTCCTGTTTTTTCCCAGTGGAGAAAAGGGGGTAAAAGGGACGCATCTGCTGCAAGATTTTTGAAGGGAACAGCAGAAGGGAATGGGGGCCATCAGTTGGGGGTTAATGCCTAAGTTGGTCCCCTATCGTGAGAAGGCGGAGAGGTTGACACCTCTTTCTCGTTCGAGGAACCAATCTGGTCCAAGATCGCCTCCAACGCTATTCCTTCCGCCTTGGCTCGCGGCAAGTCGTTCTCGTCAACGTCATCCAAGGTCGGGGACCATCGGCCTATCAGAATACGCGCGTTGGGTTGGGCTTGTCCCTCATTAAAAAGCGCGCGAATTTACCACTCAATGAAGGAATTTTCTTTCTTTCTTTTTTTTTCTTACTATTTTTCTTTTAAAACAAAAGAAATTTATTGAAATTTTGTATTTTTGGAACTTTAGGTTGAGTTTTGATTTTATAGAAGAAATTAATTTTTATTGAATTAATAAATGTTTTAGTTTTGTTTTATTTCAGTACAAATATAATTAAAAATAGTGTTTTAAAAAAGTTATAGTAAGTTTTCCTAAAACAAATAGAGTAGAATAAAAGAGAAAAAAAGGCGGCTTCTTGTGAAGATTAAAACAACGATAAACTCTGATGACCTTTGATGATTTTTTCCAGAATCAAAGAGCGAATCAATCTCCCTTTTCACAGTTGAAAGCCACGCATTATTCCTTTTCTCATTCAGCCTTTTCCTTCTTCCCTTGCTTTCCCTTTCTTACAACGTACACACCGGTAAATAAATAAAACTCATTAAAAAATTAACTTATAAAACAACTTGTAAAGTGAATTTTTTTCTCGACCCACCTAATTAGTTCAAACCCTTGAAAAATCACAGGTAAAAGATAAAAAAAAAATTTACTTGCCCATGACGTTTCAGGTGAGTTTGCTGAGCCATGGCCACAGGGGGGGCACATTCCATCGGGACAATTTACGATGAAGGGAAATTTGTGGTCATTCATGGCGAATGCCAAACTCCGAACCCAAGGCGCTGCCGTGTTCGTCAACTCAATCCCAATGCCCCATTAAAATATCACCTCTGGAGGCTAACACCTGCACTTGACTAAAGCTGGTTCAATTTACAAGGATCAACTTCAACGTAGAGTAAAATACAATACTTTCAATTTGCAAATCTAAAATTTTATACTTCCTACTATTAAAGACTCATTCATCTCGACGTTTCCCAATACGTACAACTCATGACTTTGGAATTAACGTCCAAAATAGACTTTAGATGATGATAGAGGAAAAACTTATTTTGCGGTTTTTAAACTCTTGTTTCTTAAGTCACCCTCTCTTCCCCACTTCCGGAGGGGTTGCAACAACTTGTCAACGGCCCCATGACGTCATTCAATGTCATTTAGTAACTAGTTGCTCATACCAGTTTCTCATAAATGGATTTTGAGTTACACGCAAGTAGCGTTGCTCATATCATAACCTTTTTTTTTTACTCATGCCACTCCCTTCAAATTCCTCCTATACAGTACCTCTGGACAATTGCTATTTCTATGCGGGAACTTTACAAGTATATCATTTGAATAACCTTCCCCGTAATTGATTCGATGACCATCTACACAAGGACGGATACATAACCTATTTTTTTATATGTATTTTATCTCTGTATAGGAATGGCTTATGTTCATTGGTTTTGCAAAGTTGTAACTTACCTTTTCTTTTGGGTGATGAGGAAAAAATGGGATCTGTCGATTGGTCCTATTCCAACCAGCTTTCCCGCTCTTTTTCTTATTTTTAATTTCGTGAATCTCGCTGGTTTTAATCTGCTTTTTTCAATCCTATTTCATCCTAAATATAATACAAAATTTCCATGAACTGAATTTCCGATCGTTACTCATCTTTTTCAAAGAAATGTCTTAGAGAATACTTACAAGTTTATCAACCATGCCGACATCCATGCGTGTTGTTTTAGTAATTTTCGAGGCCACCGCAAGATGGCGTATAAAAGCAGTGTAGCGTAATAAATTATACGTAAAATATTCAGTTTCGTTACTGCACTTACAGTTACTTATAACTTCGGTTTTTGGGTCTGAAAAAGTTTTCTGGATTTCAAAATTACATTTTTTTTTTTCAATTTTTCGAGTTCTGCGATTAAAAAGCCAAAAAAAACTTTCTTTAGATTCTCAATTTTTAAAAAAAATTACATTGACTTTTGCACACCGTTTTTTTGTATTTCTTCGTATTCGAAAAGCTTAAAGTGATGAACTCACATTTAAGATAGCAAATAAAATAACTTTATGCAAACGTTTTTAAAATATTTATTTTAATATAGAAACGAGTTTGAAATTACGAACAGAATGAAAGTCTGACTAGTACAAAAAAAAAAATTTGGCATTGCAATTCACTGAATAAAATACTGAATAAATGGTCTTTTTAAAAAAAATAAAAATGTGATACCAACTTCCTTGATCGTGTAAATGATGACATGAAACATAAAAAATATTTTCTATATTAGAAATAATAATGCAATTAATTTATTTAATCAATTGAATTATTTGAAAAAATAATAATTCGGCAGGGAACTTTGTATGGTGGCAAAGTGTTCGCATTACTTACACCAACTCGTTAATAATCACGAACGATGATTAAAAACCACTGTCATCACAACAGAAATAGTCATTTAGTCAATATGTGAAGCGGCATAGAAATTTATATAAATGGTTGTAAAAATTCTCTCAATAAAAACACTATAATTTAAGAAGATTTAAAGTCATTATCTTCCTTGCAGTTAGTGTCACGTAATCTCAATGATCCGCTCTTGAATATCCATTCTGCACAAAGGACATTTTTGTAATTGGGCGGCACAGACATTACAGTAACCCCTGCAATTTAAAACCAGGTTAACATTTTTTTGTACATTTTTACATATTTTGAAATACCTATGTTGACATGGCAGCAGCTGAATACAAGCACGATTGTCAAAACAAAGAGTGCAGGAATCATCTTTTACACATATTTCCCTCAATTTTTGGATTTTTAAATGTCTATTAACGTTAAAAATTTAATTTAAAAAAAAAATACAAATTTATTATTTAATGTTCTACCTTGGCAATATTATCTTTTCCTCTTCTGATAATTGCGCATACTCATTAAAAAATTTAAATTTCTTATCTTTAGGTGGAAATGAAAAGGGTTTTCGTCCAAAATTAAATTCACATTGCTGAAACGACATAAAACTAGCAGCCGCGAAAAAACCTTGCCTGAAAAATTATTTTTTTTTTGTAAACAATAATGCAAATTACAAGTGTCCATACTTTGCATAATTGAAAACTTCTTTATTAGGCAGCAATGGCATTCCATTTAAATAAAAAGTTATTTCGTATGATTCCAGGTCCAATAATGTCCCCAAAATGTCCCCTGAAAATAAGTTCACTAATAGATTCGAAATATTAAATTAAAGTGTAGGGAATACCTGATTTCCAGCACGGGTGAGTGTGAGACTGACTTTTAGTGTTATGCCAAACTAATTGTCGACATCCGTCATAAGCTAATGAACATTCATCGTCGCCTATTCCATAACCTTCCTGGAGGAATAAAATTAATGTTATCATACTGTAAGAAAACGTTTAAAACTTATGGTTCTTACGTGGTTTTGAAATTTACTTTCTTTGGTTGCCCAACCAATTTGCATTACACCCGAAGTAATAATTAACACTTCATAATACCAAATCCCATTATCAACTTGGAAAGTGCTCCGAACACTTTCGAACGATGTTGCGTCACATCTAGCCTACAAATTATCAGTCGTATTAAAGATATAAAATATATAAAATATTTTCTCTTACTTGTAAACCATCAGCTGATATCTTTAAATACTCGCTGACATCATTGCTGTTTAAAATTACATTTAAATTACTTTTATCCACAGTCAAATACGAATAAGGTCGTTCCTCTACTACAACTGAAAAATTAATAACCTCCATGTAAAACAGTATTTCTTGAATTCAATATTTTCAGGTCTTACACAAATTATCCAAACACCATTGGCTACAAAACCCAGCTTGTCGCTTTAAATAATCGCTGTTTTGCAACCATTTTTCCAATCTTATTAATGGATGGACCTTTTCTGCTAAAAACCTTTTATTGATGGTTACTTTACTTTCACCTACAAAATCGGGCAGGTAAGTTAACATGTACTACTTAAAATGATTTTAAACTCACTTGTCTGAGCAAACTTTTCTAAGGCGATCACCGAAAACAAAATCACAGACGGATTGGAATCTTCATTCTTTAAAAATAAAGTTAACAATTTTTATATTTTCTTTAAGGCAAGTCACAAAATAAAATTTACCAAAGCAGATATGAGATAATCGAGCGTGTCCTTGGTTAAAAGAGCTACACTACTTGGTCCTGAATTTGAAAAAAAAAATTATTACATATTATTTTTATTTATATTGACAAAATATACCAGCCAACTTTTCTGCAATGCATCCTAAAACAACACACACATTTCTGTGCCACGATACATTGGGTGTTTTAGCTACTGGAGTTTGCCCATTTAATTTCAGTATACTAGAAAGTTTCGTTATGGTAGCCTACAAAACAATAGATTTATTAGCGTCATTGATAAACTTAGCACAAAATGACTTAATGTGCATAGAACACCAATCTTCAGTTCTACGTATCAGTTATCAATGCCAACCTTTGTAGGAAGAGGGCAGTCGTCTAAAAGTAATGTAATAACAGCAGGTCCCAGCGGGTCTTCTAATGGAATTAGATTAATCATGGAATTAACAACAGTTAGCCAACCAATCTCTTTATCAGCTATCTTGTGTAGTTTCATCATGGAAGGTGGCGGATCTTCTTCACTAAACAACATAATAAAAGTTCAATTTATTTTTGCTTACGGCCTGAAATAAATAACAAAAACTAACTTATCAACCAAGTGTCTGATAATGGCCAATGTCTCAAGAACGAATTTATCTACTATCAAAGGTAAATGTGATTCGTCCCCAAAATCCCACACACTAAGTTGATAAACCCATTCGTTAGGTATGGTTGATGCACCATCTGATGAAATTTGAATGTGAGAAATTTGCTCAGAGTCACAATCCGGTTCTTGTGGTTGCTGCTGTTGTTGTTGTTGTTGCTGTTGTTCTTTGCATAAACACTTTCCCATTATAGAACACGTACAAACTATAACTTAAACAAAAATAGATTTATTTTATGAAGTTAATCTACATGCAATTTTGTATCATACCTTTAAAACGATACCTGTTAACTTGGTGTTTTCTTCTACCACATGTTTTTATTGTCCCACGACGTAATTTTTAATTAGTTTCTCTAGCCGTTTTTCTTCTTGTTTCGTTCATGGCTTCATGACATGAAAAAAAATGGCGTGCTGATATAACTGATGATAGTTATTTCATTTTCAATTTGGCAATTATCGGAAAACTACGATCATGTGATTAAAAAAAAATACTGTTATCACGATTATTTCTTTCCTGTCATGAGATCTAAGGAGTGTTACGAATAATTCGTTTGATTGGGGAAACCGTGAAGGTCTTATAAGGTGACTGCAAAAGTATTTCGATCTACTTACTTGTTGATTCGGAAGTTGTCGTCAAAAACTGGGGTCTAAAACTCTGTTTAAGTGATTAATGCATAAGAGGAGCATCGCGTAGTCACCTGGGCAGCGCCATTATTCGCTAATCGAAATCCGTTCCGAATTTAAGCGGTTCTTTAGAATGACGTAATTGTTAACATGAAGAATCAATGGACTGCTATATATTGCGCCAGTTTGTGATCACTCATCAAACCAATACATATTAAAGCAGCTTATTTCGAATCCAGGTGACGTATCGTCACAACAAATAAAATTAAATATCATTCTTTATTGTCGTCTGTTCTGGGTACGAAATTTTGCACGCGTTTAACAATCACAATAATTTAATAGACTAAAAACTCATCTACTTTATTTACACTTTTTATCAATTTTATTACAAGTTAAACTGTTATTCCTTCAAATCCTCTGTTTACTTAGGCAAAGCTTTCGGGGGCTCTATCGGCGTTTTGGGTTCTTCAAGAGGTGGCCTTTCCTCATCTCTATGCGCGGGAAATGTTTCCCATGGAGTAGATAAATCAAATTTTCGAAATTCTTGTGCCAACTCAACCGGTTCGACAACAACTCGTTTGAGTTCATCATCGTATCTCACCTATAATACGAGATTCTTATAGTAGCCTTATCATAAAACCCAAAACTGTGTTTATTTTTACCTCAACGTAACCACTGAGTGGGAAATCCTTTCGTTGAGGATGACCTTCGAAACCGTAATCAGTTAGAATTCGACGTAAATCTGGATGGTTAGCAAAAAATACTCCGTACATGTCCCAAATCTAGTATTTAATGAACCATTATTAATATTTCGAAGTTAACACTGGTCACTGAACTATTTCTAACCTCACGTTCATACCAATCCGCACCCTTAAACACTTCACATGCAGAATCTATCGGCGTCAGTTCATCAGCGTACGTCTTCACTCGAATTCGCGAGTTATAACGGATCGACAATAAATTATAAACAATCTAAAACAGAAGCAAAACTTAACATCGGACAATTTTTTCTTTAAAAATGTATTCTATTACCTCGAATCTGTTTTTACGGGCTGGTACATCAACTCCAGCTATATCAACTATGTTAGTAAATTGCCCCAAATGATGATCTTTTAAAAAATAGAGAACGGGCAAAACACCTTCGGGATCTATCATAACCTCCAACTCATCTCCAGCAGTAACTTGCACTTTCTGCACATATTTTGGTAAACATTTAGCAACGTAATCGCCAAAGTCGATCAGATTTTGTCGAACTGCGGGAACCATTGGCTTCCGCACAGTTGCTGCAATTTAAACATTGTTAAATAATTCGTTCGGAATTAATGACAAAGTTTGTTTACGTTTTACTTCTTCACTGCCGGTTGTTTGCAATCTTACATTTTGCAGCAACGGGCTTGTTCGTTGAAAAGCTAAGTTGTAAACGAAACAAATTTAAGTATTCAGTCTTAAGATATTTAGAATGCTATTGTGTTTACCTCTGAGTAAACTATCTTGTTTAAAACCTCTTCTCATAATTACTGGAGCAGACTTGGCATAAGCAGCCAATTTGAACGCCATGTTTACTGCAAATAGACGAAACGATCACTAGAGTGAGACACTTATCTGCGTCAAAATATTTTTATTGGATATGAAATGTAATATTTTACATGCAGTGAATTAAAAAATAAGTTCAATAATTGAAATAAAATTTTTAAATCAATGAAATAAATAAAGTGGTACGGGAAAAGGTCAAGGTCAATTTAAGGAAGAAAAATCTAAAATGAGATATAATCCAGTTTTCTTACACAAAAAAAAAAGACTGTACTATATGTTTTATTTTGTAAGTAATTAAAACAATGGAAACAGCAAAGACACAAAATCTGTATCAGCGGGCCGTTAATGGCCCTCAGGATCGTGAAAACAGTGCAGGTGTTTGTAGTGTTTCCTTGTCCAAACCAGGCCTCATGGAGATTCCTGATGATGATTTGGTATTCACATTATGATCAATAGTGAATATTAGGAATGGAACGATTGATTTTAGTATTTATTTCAGTTAGGAAAATGTCGAATGGTGACGGAATTCGAAAAATTAAATCGAATCGGTGAAGGCACTTACGGCGTTGTGTGTATGTTAAATGTGTTTGGTAAAAAAACAAATTTATAAATTATTTCTTTCTTTATGTTAGATCGAGCAAGAGACACTACCAGTCATAATGCAGATCGTATTGTGGCATTAAAAAAAGTACGAATGGAAATGGATGTAAAAAAGCATGGTGTACCTATTAGCGTCTTACGCGAGATCAATATTCTCCTAAATGTTAATCACCCAAACGTTGTTCATTTGAAAGAAGTCGTTGTTGGTAAAAGTTTACAAAGGTTAATCACCAGAGAATAGTAAAATGAGCAAATTTTAAACAAATCCGCGTTTTATTTCTAGTATTTTCTTAGTTATGGAGTATTGTGAACAAGACCTTGCAAGTTTATTAGACAACATGCAATCACCTTTTACTGAGTCACAAGTTAAATGTATAATGCTACAAGTTTTCAACGGTCTTAAATATTTACATAAAAATTTCATTGTACATAGGTAAATTAAGTACTTAAATAATAAAATCTGATAAGTAATAAATGAATTTTTTTCCAGGGATTTGAAAGTATCAAACTTATTAATGACTGATAAAGGATGTGTTAAATTAGCTGATTTTGGGCTCGCAAGAAAATATGGGTTGCCACTTAAACCAATGACTCCTGAAGTTGTTACTTTATGGTACAGAGCACCGGAGTTATTGTTGTGTGCCAAAACTCAGACAACAGCAATTGACATGTGGTAATGGAATTTTTTAAATACTTTTTATGAGTGAATTGAATGTCTTTTCTTTTAGGGCTGCAGGTTGCATTCTGGGGGAGCTGTTATCTCATAAACCTTTAATGCCAGGACAATCTGAAATTCATCAACTGGATTTAATCATTGAATTATTAGGAACACCAAATGACATTATTTGGCCCGGATTTTTTAATTTGCCTCTTTTAAAAAAATTTAATCTTCGACAACAACCGTATAATAATTTGAAACATATTTTTCCTTGGTTGTCTGCAGCCGGGTTACGATTGCTTAACTTTTTGTTTATGTATGATCCTAGCAAAAGGTAAGATTACACCGAGTGCGGCGAAATTGGTTAATGAATATTGTTTTGTTTGAAGAGTGACAGCCCAAGAATGTCTTCAAAGTTCTTATTTTAAGGAAGCCCCATTACGTAAGTTTAGGGTAGGAAAACTTATTCAGTAGAATCTTAAGTTAATAATTTTGTAGCTTGCGAGCCAGAATTAATGCCGTCATTTCCACAACATCGTAACATATCAAACACATCAAAGAGATCAGCAGATGACCAAAACCGATCCAAAACGTTGTCTTCTGGATCATCAAGTTTGAGTAATTTTGCCAGCATATTTGGCGTTTCCCAAAGTGTAAGTAAATTTTATTTTAAATTATTATTTTTTCAAATTAATCATAAAATTTTCGTTAACAGCTAAAGAAAAGAAAAATGGAGTGAGATAAGCTTTCAAACCTCGCCGCCAGAAATCTCTGTAAACTTATCTTTTCAAACATTTTTTTGATTCCAGATGTAGTTTTTTTATATGTTGAAAAATAAATATTATTTAAACTGATTTTTCTGTCTTCATTTCAAGCCAATAAAATTAATAAGCCACAATGATCCATGAGTAATTTATTTTGTTGTCGCCAGCTGCAATCTGGTGGCAAAACCGCTCATTACTCTAATCAGTCTATGAAAATATGTTTTGTAAGGGATTTTCACGTTTTTACTCAAACAGAGAAAATACTTTTGTTATTATTTTTACTTCATACAAAAAACTAAAAAATTTAAAAATATTGGTGACGGTGTGTTACATTTTTCGGAACTTTTGAATCAAAAAAAGACAACTTAATATAATAAATATAAATCCACACGATTATAAAGAATAAAGAAAAATGCACTGCATTCATCACGTCTGTAATTCATTTTTCATCTTTATAGGGTGGCTGCGAACGATTAGGGGGCTGCGAGATACGACTGCGGCCCGGCGAGATTTCTCATTGCAAATATGGCGACTTCCACGGGTGGTGCGGGTAAGTCTTAAGAATTATAATTCAGATGGTCATTTCGTAATACCTGTACATGGCAAAATAAATTAATAACACCCAAGCAACTCCCTTAAAAGCAACTTACATTTTAAAAAATTACCATCCCTAATTAAAATAGACTTCAATTTGAAGCCGGCGCGAATCCGCCATTTTTACATGACTCAGGGTTGTTGCATAGTTAGATTTGTGCTTAAAATTCTTTGTTAACATGAAACAATACTTGTGCTACAACGTGGCAAGCATTTCTCCATTCCTACATTTATATACAATAAGAATTTGAATGCTCTAAATTCGAATCGTTCGCATATGCGACTGATCATAGTGTCAATCAATGGTTCAACTATCCCATTCTATTTGAAGTAAAAATGCAAAAGCAAGTTGATAATTTCGACCGTAAGTTGACAGAGTATTTAAAAGTGAAAAATTTAAATCAATGAATGGAACGATTAAGTTATGTTCGACTCGAGATTAGGGAGAGAAAAATTCGTAGCTGATAGGGATGTCCTTTTTTAAGAAAAACGTCTATACACACACCAGGAATTTTTATTCATGACTTTTTTATTTATTTTTTTTTAGTTATGCCTCGAAATTTCCGCCTTCTTGAAGAGTTGGAGCAAGGTCAGAAAGGTGTGGGTGATGGAACTATCAGCTGGGGATTAGAAGATGATAGTGATATGACTCTCACACATTGGACAGGGATGATTATAGGACCAGCAAGAGTAAGTATATAATTAAGATGGTAATAACAAAGTTAATGTTTTTTTTTTTTTCAGACTGCCTATGAAAATAGAATGTATAGTTTAAAAATTGAATGTGGCCAGCGATATCCAGACGACCCACCCAACGTGAGATTTATCACTAGAATCAATATGAATGGCATAAATAACACAACAGGAATGGTAAATTGATTAAATACAATAGACAGTTTATGTAAATGATACGAAAGCTAAATGTTGGGCGCTGACAGTTTGCTCATTTCGTTAACACAAATTGAACAAAACACATTCGTAACTTGTTTTAACAATAACGATTGGATTCACCTTTACCCTCAGCCTGGCGCTTAGATGGAGCGAGAACTGTAGCTAAAATACGATTCGTTATTTAAACTAATGTCAATTGAGCTCAGTACATGGACTCTTAACATTTATTTTAATATCTGTGACTTCACATCGCAAGTTCGGGTTATTGCTAATCTAAAAGTTAAGTTTCGAACAGGCTTCGTCCCTCATTTTGTCTGTTAATATTGCTCAAGCGCAACGAAATTTCATATTCGTAGCTAAATGTTCTTAAGAGACTGCGCAAACTGTTTAATGTCATTCACACTAGAAATTTTAAAATAGCAATGTAAATTGAGATTTGTTTTTACTTTGAAATATGTAAACAAAAGTAGCTTTACTTGATATACTTTTTTGAATTTACGTAGGTGGATAAACGTGCTGTTCCGGTTCTAACTCGTTGGCAACGAACTTATTCAATTAAGACACTTTTACAAGAATTACGCCGATTAATGACAATGAAAGAAAATATGAAGCTTACGCAGCCGCCTGAAGGAAGCACGTTCTAGATGAATCATCTTAGGTGTAACTATTATCTTACCTCGATTCCAAGTTTTTCTTAAAAGAGTCGTGAGCAATGAAACAGATGGGTTTTTATTTTAAATGTTCACGCATTTGAGACTCAATTAACATTAAAAGATTAATAAAATTTGAAAAAAAATATACTGGCTGTTGCGTAAACAAAAATTTTCTATAACTTTTTATTAAGTTTTGTCTTTAAATTTCTTGTACCCCCAAAAAAATCTGTGGATAATTCTATTTGTAATAAAATTCTAATAAAATTAATGCTACTCAGCCTGACAACCATTAAACTTCGTAAATGGGTTTCAAGTTTATAATGGCTCAATTTGTTAAATTTATTTTGGACTGCGATTTAGCTTTCATATATGGGGACAATTAATTAAAATATGAAATTAAGAATTGTAGAATACAATTACAAATCTGTAAAATATTAAAGATTCAACAGTGCAAGAATAGTGTGCAAATTGCTATTATATGTATTGTAAAGAAAATTTGCTTTCTCTTTAGTTTCTAGTATTTTTGTTTTCCTGTTGTATTTATATCAAAGAAAAGCAATGTTGTACTCTGTCGTTTGGCCAGATCTAGTATATTGCACTTGATACTTAAATTATAAGTACTTGTATGCGATACGTTCACTACAAACTTACTCCAAATCAAACAATTTGCTCATAATAAAAATTGTTGAAAAATATTTAGTAAGAATGCGCAAAGGAAACGAATTTACAAATCTTATTTAGGAAGAAAAAGGAATTACTTGCATGTGTCAAGTTGATTTTTATTGAGGCCTATAATAAAATACTGCTTTGAAAAAATAAATATCAAAATTATAAATATAAATAATTGTATTTTCATATTTTTAACTGTAGTAAAGCATCAATAATTTAATTGGATGCGACATGAATTGACAAATTACTGATGATATAGTATGAGATATAGCGTAATAAACACTCGAACTGACGGGAAACGTAATTAGTGTCTGTAGCAAGTTAAATGAATGCTTTTGTTTAACCTTCTGATTACTAACAGCAATTCTGCTACTTGATTTGTTTGCATATTAATACGCTACGATTACCCTTTTCTCAGGAGAACGATGAATTATGGGAAGGAAAATAAACTTGCCCTCCTGGTTTTTATATAAGTAAAGTCTGGATTATTTTTGGATTCTTCTAAAATTATTATTTGCGAATCTTGTTTGACTCTAGTATGTTCATGGGTAATGTATACAATGAAAGTACTTTAAATAACGCTGAATCCAAGAATCCAGTTGCATTTTCTGAGCAGGAATCGCTGCCGACTTGTAGGTAACGTTTCTACATAATCAAGAGGCAATCAATTGAAGACATGTACTACTAAATTGTGTTTTTAGAATTATCAATTATCCTTATATTGTTATTTTCCCGTGAAACAGATCCTTCACGATGAGCGGTCTAATGCGAAGGCACTACCGCCCTGCAGTGTTAAAATGACGCACTACGCCAAGTGCATCTTATCAATATTTTGTAAGTCGTAAGATAGGCAAAATAGAAGATTTACAAAAAATTTATACTTTGAACGTGTTTTATATGGCGTATTTTCATTAAGTCTTAACAGATAGAACGTACTACTATCTTCTATACTCTTGGTCTTAATATCCCTTTAGTATTCCACTTTTAGATCGTGACATCTCATCACCAAATAAAATTCCATTGTCATTTCCCAAAATAAGAGTCACTTACCTTAGTTATTGATCCATGGTTGATCCTACTTCTGAGGGCTGAATATCTCCCACCACGGTGCGAGGGGTTGTCATCCTTTATCTTGCCAGTGTTTTGGATTTATTCGGTCAACATATAGTCATTTCGACAGACGAGAGCTCCCTTTATAATGCGTGTAATCAAGTTGTCTTGACGTCAGTTTGTGAAACGAACTATCATTGAACGACGAGATTTGAACGTGCCGCCAGTCGCCATCTTATCGTCAAATGTTGGTGTTTCGCGCATGCGCATTGAAAAATATTTGTTTTTAAGTTTAGCAAAACACCCTCTAACATTAGTAGAGCCGGTCTTGAATTGAGAATCCAGTTTCAACCAGGTGAAAAGTGGAAAAAATCGAACTGTTTACTCCTTTTCATAACTATGATTAATTTAAAACAAACGAAGCTGTTAAATTTTACAATTATTATTCTTTTTTTAATGTACACATATTAAACCCAAAAACCTTCGCCACGTATATAAAGGAAGTGAGAAAAAGCATGAGACGGAAATCTCTTACAATATCGAATTCCACGATAAAAAAAATTTCCAAGTACGACCAGTCAAATATACATCCGTTTTTCTATTTTGTATACAAACATAGAGGAAAACGACATGGCTACAATTTTATAATAATTTGTACTAATTCCACAAAGCTCGGAGTTTTGTTTTTAAGGTACGTAGACATAATGTCAGGACTGATGACTTGGACCCACGGTAGCACGCCGACTTGATACTAATTTCAAATCATGAAACATCGAATGTATTCGCGGTCGGATCTCAACATCATGAACATCCAGTGGACGTTCGTATAAAACGAGGAAGTAGAAAACAGCTGCTAAAATACCGCCACATAACTCAGCCAAACAATAGATCTGAAAATTCGAAATAAATAAATGGCCATTTTAATTCAACTGTCATTAATAAATTACCCAAACAGAATCCCAATTACTACTACCAGGGTGTAAAATTATTGGACCTATGATGCGTGCGGGGTTTAAACCGCATCCTGAGAACTTCAGCTGTAAATAAATAAATACGGAAGGAAGTGTCACTACCTTTCAAAAACACCAGGGACACCTTAAATATCTATTTTATCATTAATGAAATTCATCCACCGCTTAGTGGTGGCGCAGTGTATGTGGAGCGCTGTAACCGTTGCTGTTTACAAAAACAATATGTATCAAAAGGTTGGTACACATCTTAATAACTTCAGAGTAACGTTGACCTCCTTTTTAAGAGCTGCTTAACTTCCTCGCGTGTGTTCTCCTAATGCTATTAATCTCGTCAGTTGTTACTTTTTTTGACATTTAGTGGTTGTTTTTCATCTCTATACTATTTTAGTTATTTTTTTGAAGGTCAAAAAATTACTTAATATCGTAGGTCTATAATTACGAACCACACAATAAAAGTTAAAAAGAATAAACCATTCTCATCTAATTACATCTATTTCATAACATACAAAATGAGTTGTTTCGAAAAAAAGGGGATGAAAAAAGAAACTTACTGCAAAAAGATGTATGGAAACCACAACAAGCCCAATGAGTATGGGTTCTACTCCACGTACAGGTACAGATCGTTTATCAGCCAAAGTGCAAACGGCGAATACCAAAACGATAGTAGCAATGCACTCAATCCCAAAAACCTGATAATTTTCAAGAGCAGCAGGTGGTTTAAGTTGTAAATCACCCACAATATGATCAGGTAAAAACGCTTTCAACAGTGCAGCAGCCGTGACTCCAGCGGTGATTTGTACAACGATATACAAAATTGCTTTCAAAATCTTGATTTGCCCCACTAAGACAAACGGTAGGGTAATAGCCGGGTTCAAATGAGCACCACTCACATGGATCG
Organism: Pachymerium ferrugineum; assembly: GCA_034686365.1. Classification (NCBI taxonomy): domain Eukaryota; kingdom Metazoa; phylum Arthropoda; class Chilopoda; order Geophilomorpha; family Geophilidae; genus Pachymerium; species Pachymerium ferrugineum. Next base: position 14,126 of record JAQGAS010000288.1, on the reverse strand, counting down.
AAATTTGAATAGCCGCGATCAAAGTCAAGCCGCCGCCAAAGGCCGACTGAATCGCGTTGGGAATAAGCCCTTCTGTATCTTGCAATCCTGATCCCATGCCCACAATTAGTAGCATAGTTGTGGCGACGTATTCCGCTGCAAGTGCTCGTAATAGTTTCACTGGCTGGTTGACGATTTCATTAACACCGAGAAAATTTTCAAGACGTGAGAATGAAGTCCGCATGTTTGAAACGAGGCGCACGCTACGAGAGTCTGCTATAAATTATCGATATTGCACTTATTACTTGTTATGTCAGGTAAAAACGTGAATAATAGTTACCTAGTATAAGTACACTTCCTGTAATCTTGAATGTCCTGTTGTGGTCAGATGTTACCTAATATCTAATTTTTTGTGCTTGTCATGATAAATCATCAGGTACTAAAGAGATTTGTTGTGGGATAATATTTGATCTAAATATCAAAGTGAATAAAATTTCCTTGACACGGTAGTTGGGATTTCCGACTTTTATTCATTAACTTTTAATGAAGATTTACAAAACAAACATGAATAAATTATTCAGACATAAGGAATGTTTGTTAAAAAAAAAAAATGAATACGGATCGGTGATATCGCAGGAAGACTTACAAAATGTAAATTATGTACACGCGTTGCTTAATAAAATATTTAAGTAATTTATTAGTCCTAGATTATTAAATGAAAGTATTTAGATCAGATTTGGCCGTTTGCCCGACTTATCAATCGACAGATGAATTATTCGTGATTCTTTCCACTGTTATGGTTGAAACTGGAATGTTTTCAACTTTATTTGCATGGTGGTTCATACTACCCCGTCTCGAACCGCATAAACGACCAAGAAGAGGTTCTTCTGCAGCGAAGACAGATACGTAAATCAAGGCCGCGAACATAGCGCCACCACATTCGCCTAGCCAATAAGCCTATTTAAAAAAACAATTAAAAAGAAGTATAAGATAAGAGATAAGACTTTTTTGTGTAATACGAAACCAATAATTAAACAGTAAAAACAACTAAAGGTGTCAGTTAAGTGATTAATCATTCAGCTTATCGATCATTAAAAACATAATTTATTCTTATTGCTTACCCAGTGATGATCCCATATTCCAGTTATAAGCGCCGGACCAAATACACGTGCTGGATTCATACCACAACCGGTGAATTTTATCTATAAAGCAAAAAAGATATTAGTTCTATATGATTACTTTCGATTGTGATCAATTATTTCTTAAAGAAGTATGTATGCACGAGAGGATTCACGCAACAAGAAACAACGGGGACTTGTTTACAATAACAAGTTCAGGAGCAGAAAAAATAAATTGATCGTTAAAATGTTAGAATAAGTGGCGGGGCAAACGAAACGTCGTAAACAACTCAAAAAACAAATTATTTAAATTAGAACCCCCAATCCCTACCCCAACCCCTAACCTTGGGCGTGGGAGGGCCCATAACGTGACAAACTATTACAATTTTTGTGGAAATTTTCACTTATAATACCATAGATTTTTTCATACCAAAAAATAAAAAACTTGCCAAACTCTTGTTATCGTCTATTTATACACGTAATTACTAAGCCGCACTAAAATTATGAGCTCTTACATAAACCCCAATTATCCGCAGTATGCGCTTCACTGCACAAACATTTAACTTAACTTAGAATGCTAATCTGTTCTCGTTAGGCTTTAATAAATTTTCCTATTTTGTGCACGCCTTTCTCCTTCATTTTGTCTTCATTACTAGTTTTTTTCCGTTAATAACATTTACGGTTACCAAAGACAAACATTGACACAGAAAATTTTAAATTTATAGTCTAATAAACCCCAATAAATAAATCGATACTTACAGCAATTAGATGACCAACAACCACGGCAATACCGATCGCCAAAGATGCCGACCCTTTTCCTTCAGGTCCACGTCCTTTATCGGTAACAGCGAAGACGGTGAAAATAAGAAGCGACGTTATGAGAAACTCGACTCCCAATGCTTGAAACGCAGTCAACGGAGGTGTAATTGTGTTCACTCCCAACTTCCCGCCGATATCGTGCGGGGAAAGCGCTTTCAATAACGCAGCGCCTGTTATTCCCCCTAATAACTGTGCTATGATGTAGAGAATCGCTGGTAGAACTTGGATCCTTCGCACGCATAGGAGCCCGATGGTAACTGCTGGGTTGACATGTCCACCGGAGACATGCCCGGTCACTTCTACGACAGCGGCTACAGTCAAGCCGAATGCAAGGGCGATACGGACAACTGACGGCGTGTCAGTTGTACTTCCCTCCCAGTTTCTCAAAGCCGAACCACATGCGATGAAAACGATAAATAAAACACCGAAGAATTCGGCTACGAGTTGTCTCCATAGGGGACTGCTAATGGAAGTAATGTGTGACAAGCCGAGGATATCTCGTTTTCTTCCAGTCATCGTGATTCGAATTGTTAATTAACACCTTACTTTTTGATTCCTTTATATACATATCGAGCAACCCATGATGCTGATTACCTTGGCGATGCTGAACAGTTGCGCGTGCGCCCTCTTTCGTGGAAAAGTGAACCAATGAATGACGACAATATATTTCCCGCGCTTATTTCCTATTGGTTTCATACCTCATTTTGGTAAAACGTGAAATTACGCATGTGTGTTTCCAAAATCATAAACCAGTTTGAACTTGGTTTGCCGGAAATGTCGTCTTAATTCCTACTTCCCATGGTTGATCAGAAATGAAAAATTTGGGGAAATTGTAGGCGTTGGAGGTTGACTAAGCCAAGGATAAAGTTTTCCACTTTTCTTTAAGAGATTATTTTTTTTTTCTAATTTATTTGACAACAATTTTCTACTTAATAAAGAACAAAATATTTTTTATATCTTAAAAATCTGGTTATATAAAATGAAACTGTCAGTATCAGTACTTTCACACCTCATTTGGAAATGAAACTTGTTTGTGTTTACAATTTTTTTCTTTCTCTAATATTATTCTACACGATAACAAATTTCTTAATTGAGATTGCCAATTAAAAAAATAAGTTTCTTAATGCATGTGTGAGATTTTATAATAACGAAAGGTTTGAACCTGTTGATTAATACATAAAAGTGCCCACCCTAGGTGTAACTAATGGCATTCAGGCATCGTTGTCATGCTTGACATTTAATTGCCATCTATACGCCTTTATAAAGCGAAAGACTTTAATTACGTACGATAAAATATACAATTACAAATTTCCTTTACAAAACAATACCACATCGATAGTTATCATTTTGAAATAAAAATTTACCGGTCAAAAAATTCTCAAGGTTAGAAACATATATTTGCAATTTATTTCATTTCAAGAGACATTACTCTAATTTTAATAAAAACAATTTCTAAAGCAAACACGTTGATGTAGTAAAACCCACTTTTGATCTATTGGCAACACCTGTCTTAAAAATTGCCATCAGTAACCCCACCTGAGTAAATACCTTTTTTCTATTCATTTTTAGTACTCACTTATATTCAAATAACAAAAGAAGAACCATTTATTGATCAACCTAAATAAAACTAGAATTACGTTATGGAATTTTAGTGAGTTAGGAAAAACAAATACAAAGTTCGAAAAAAGTCAGCTAATTAACCCTTGGTTGCTCAAAATACTAGGAATTTCATTACTTCACTCACTCCCAAGTAGTGGCGCCACCTGAATTTCGAAAGGGGGAAGCTCTAACGTCCGTGCACGCCAACTCATGAGGTTACTGAGTAAAATAATCCCTCAGGATATTACTAGTGTGTGTATTATTCATATTAAAATGTTACTCAAATTGCGTAATAAACATTTTTATTCATTAGCATTTTTTATTCATAAATATTTGTGTATACCTACAAGATCCCAAGGCTGCCAAATTACTGGTCACACCAAGGTCAGGAGGCTCGATAATTTTCATATTTATAATTGACTTTTTTAAAATTGTCTCTTGTAATTATGTCAGATTTATCATAAGACATTGCACAATTTCCCTTTTTTAATTCAAAAAAAAAAAAATTGTTATAAATCAAGGGCATTGACCATGAAGTAAATATGAATAGGAAATAGATATAAGCTCCGATTGTTTAATTTATAAGTTGTATTGTCGTTTTTAGGATTCATAGTCCAGTCATGTGTAATGTGTTGGTATCAAGGGATGAAACCGCCCCTTTAGCCCCTCGTTTTATCACGTAGGAGGAAATGTATTGAAACATTTCTTCGTGTTCAATTACATTCGGAAGTTTAACGCTTCTGTCAATACGAGATTACATACCCGAAATTTTTCACCTCTATAGTGAAATATAAAATTTATACATCCATTAAAAATAGATTTTATAATCAGGTGAGGGAAGCCAACATCAGGCGGCGGTATATTCTATTTTTATACAAATTGGATCATCAAAATGTAAACTAGTTTAATTTTTATAATATTTGTATAAAAGTGACAAAAAGAGATCTGATGACACGATACACGCGATTCATTAAACTCCCTAATGTTTACCACCACCTGTTGACAATAAATGGAATTAAAGCAATCTTTTTTTTTTTTTTAATCCTTTTACTCGTAATTTAATTTTCCGCAAATTTGTTTATATGAATGGTGTTAGCCACGCCCGTTAGGGAAGTGCATTTCGTTGTTGATTAATACCTACAATTATATTTCTCCCTTGGGACTCAAGGGCTTTGGTGCTTTATGACTCGGATATGTCACAGTCATAGGGGGAGGGGGAAGGGAGCCAAGGGTGCCCAGAATGGCCTTGGTCCTCCCCAAAAAAATTCTCTAGTTACGCCCACAGTCACAGTCTTGAGTGAACAAGTCGGAATGTGCTCACGTATAATCAACCACGATCAAAAAGTCGATCGATTTCAAGTTCATTCAACTTCATTCTTATTATTTATAATCGCATTGAAATTTTTGTAGTTGTTCCCTGGGCAACACCATCAAAAATAAACAGTTCAGTATGCAAGCGGTTATAAATTGACCGGAGTTGCGTGGGGGCCAAAAGAAAAACATAAAAATAAATAAGTAAAAATACGCGCCTTCCCTCTGCACATACATACTATATCCGCGCGAGGACACTGTGGACAGTAGCAGCCTTAAGGCACAGGCGACACAAGCGACAACTTCGGGCCGCTGATTATTGGGCCCGCAATATATAGAGAAAACCAAAAAATCGGAAAAAATGTTACGCTTAAGAATAATATTTTTTTCCTACTTTTAGTTTTAAATTTAATTTTGACCGTCATCCGAGCACTTCCTCATCTCCACACATGTGCAGTTTGAGTGAGGGAGGGGGTGGATCGAGGGACCATAGTTCCCAGGTGAGGGCGTTGGTGACCATTGGCCTCAATTTCCCTAAAAACAAAATGGACTAGACTGGTCAGTTGCACTCGCCTGGAAACTTTCCTCTGATCTGCAGTCTCGTAGAGTATTAGATTCTACAGACCTTGGTCTCGTCGTGATGTTGATCAAGGAAGGTCAATCTATCATAAAGGAAGAAAAAAAATTACAATTTTTCAACACATTTCACGAATATTTCATTTCCTTATAGACATTAAATCTATATTTAAATATAATTGATTAGCTAAAAATTAAAAAAAAATAAACTAACCGCCAGAATGGTCGTCCACAAAGGCGTGTCCCAAACGCGTAGAGCTGTAGCAAGCCCTGACAACTCGGCCTGAGTTCTCATTGGTCGAGAGGGATAAATCCACTAGTTGAAAGAGCAACTGCTCACTTCCCGCAGATATAACAGCACAGAAACATAGCACTTCCAATCGCTGCCATTCTACATCTCTCATCAAGATGAATAGCAATAGTAGATCTAACAAGGTCGAACGAATCGTCGGTTATTCGGAGGTAACATCAAAACCCCGCGACCTCATCCAAGCACTTTTTGCTGAATTTATTGGTACACTCGTCCTTGTACTCATCGGTTGTGGATCGTGCGTAAACTTCGGTCGTCCCGATATTGTACAGATCGCATTGGCATTTGGAGTGACTGTAGCGACGGCGGTACAATTCATAGGGCATGTAAGTGGAGGCCATATTAACCCGGCAGTCACGATGGGCATGTTGGTAACTGGAAAAACCACTTTACTTCGCGCTTTACTTTACATCATCGTGCAATGTTTGGGATCCGTAGCCGGCGCGGGGATTTTAAAGGGTGTTACACCTAGTTTTTTGCATGAAGCAGGTCTTGGACAAACAATGTTAAAAGTCCAACTTGATTTAAAAGAGAAAACGGTGTTTGAAGTGAATGAAGTACAGGGGTTGGCCATTGAATTTTTCATCACTTTCATATTGGTATTGACGGTGTTTGCTGTTTGTGATCCGAATCGAACCGATGTGAAGGGATCAGCACCTCTTGCTATTGGTTTGGCCGTTGCCACTTGTCACTTGTTCGCGGTGAGTAATCGCTTTCTTCACACCTGATTATAACTAGAGCGTTTACCTTGACTGTGACAACTAACTGATTTTTATGCAGGTGCCGTACACAGGATCTAGTATGAACCCTGCCCGTTCGTTTGGACCAGCTATTTTCACAGGGGATTGGGACGATCATTGGGTAAGTTTTGTCTAAAAAAATTTTTTTACCGGTGTTTTGAAAAGAAAAAAAAAACTAGTGCATTTAAGGACGCGTAGTAGACGTTAAACTTCACTGAATTTTCTTGACATTCAGAGTACCAATTAAAAGAGAAAAAAATTTTTCTCTGAGAAAAAGAACTTGCAAACAGGTTTAAACCAGGAACTCCATTGAGAATGCAAGCCGCCGCTGATTCACACAAAGTGACCTTCATCCACTGTATTGGACCGGTTAACTTTTATGCAATGATCAATTTAATGGATATTGACTTTGCACTTTTGCTTTACTCATTCTCATCAGTATGAGATTCTTCCCCTTGTTTGATCCTCTACCAAGCACCCGTTTCATTACTTTGAAACGTTTGTTTTTATTAGTCCTTGCATGACTTCTCTCATATTTCACAAACGTCCCCATCATAACTTAGTCACAATTTTTTTCAACCTTTAGAACCATCTCCGCCCACATCTAGAAATTTAATATATTTATTTACACAAATATCTCCTTGATAAAAAGAGGAGTATTTAAGATGTTCATGATTGCCATCTGACAGTTTCGCATGAAATATGAGGTAGTTTTTAAGAGTGTTTCCTTATTAAAGAAATAAAACAACTCCTTCTCAGATGCTATTATAAAATTAAACCAATTTACTCCAAAATGAAAGGACGTTGCATATTTCTAAGGTTAGGGCCAGGTGAATTGCCCCAGGCGGAAGGTGTAGTTATAACCTGTTATTATAACAACTGTTTCACTAGAACCGAATGGATCTACTTGAAAGTGTCTGTTTTTCTCCTCTACTGGTTCCTGCATCCGGTAATTAGTGAATAATAAATGAAAACCCTTAAATCTTTTGAATCACATTGGAATGGGTTACAATTTAAATCAACTTAATTCATTAAGGAAAGAATGAGCCATTTGCAATTAACTCTTTTTTTAATTTTTCCTACTGCAATTATTTTTAAGGAAGCTAATTGGCGACATTCTTTTGTTTTGAGATCAGCTGGCAAGAAAAAAAATGACCTAATGTAATAGGTAATGACATTTTTCATGTTAAGTGAATGTGGGAAAAAATTATGCAATTTATGTTATCAATCCAAATTTGGTAAAGTTGTAAGAAATTAAATATGCAAGGCCTGGGGAATCGGCACTGAAGTCTCGATTTTCAGAGATAGCTTTCAGATTGTAATTAGAATTTATGATCACATCGGTCTTTTTTTATTACCTCGTTTTTTGTTTGAATAAATTCAAAAATGCCTCGCCTCTTTTATTATTCTGTTATTGATTTTTTCGTTCTCTGCAAAATTCGTGAGTGTTGATTTTTGAAACAGAATTTTCTAAAGGTCATTTAATTTTTCGCTGCTTTAACTTCCTCATCAGCAATTACAGGAAGTTTGTTTTTTTACCCATTCATCAATAAAGTTAGGAAAATAAAACATTCATTTTCCTCTTTATTGTTTAATTCACATTTATAAACCTAAAAATCCCTTCTAAACGACTAATAAATGCAGATTTTCATGACGAATAGATTTAGCAGACACCTTGTTTTTTTAATACTGATGATTTGAACCAGGTTGGAATACAAATGAGGCTCGATGAGCAAAAAAGAATCTTTTGAAAAGGTTATCAGGCCAGGTGGGTGTGCTCATGGGAAGAAAAGAGCCAAGTATGGGACCCCCAAGGTGCAACTAATTATGTCACACGAAATGATAGGAAATAAAATACTTTTAAAAAATGTATTAAAAAAATTAATAATCATTATTCTTCCCCCATTTCAGATTTATTGGCTTGGCCCATGTACTGGTGGAATGACAGCTGGTATTTTATACCATTTCCTATTCTCTGCCAAACCAGTCGAATTTGGAAAGGACAACGTTCAATTTATGCAGTTGAAGACTCACGATGGTGATAAAGAAGGTGCCTCTAAAGGGCTTATGCCTGGAGACACCGGGTGTTGATTGTGTAATAATAAGGTTACATTTTTTTTGTAAAAGGTTAACCTTTTTGCTATGTGAAGAGTATTCTTGGCTTGGTATTTTGAATTATTAATCATTATTACATAATGTTCTGTGGTGCTTAAATGTGCAGCCCATTTATAAATGAAAAAAATACTTTTTTAATAATGATCTGAAAATTTGTGCTGTGCTGGCCATTTTTATAATTGGCTTTTCGTATTTTTGTATTTTCTAACTTTAGTCTACTATTTATTTTCTTAAGTGTGGATTGCACCAACGTCAGTTAGAACTTAACCCGGTTTATGATGGACACAATACATACATTTTATACCAGGTTAATTTTAACTGATGTTGGTGCAATCCACTGTTAAGAGATTTAATTTAAAAAAAAGTATTTTCATGTATCATTATCATGCATTTATATGGAAAGTGTATCGCAAAAATTATTTTCATATCAATAATATCATATTAACCCATTTGCTAAAATCACAAGAAATAAATTTTATTTGCTGTAAAAATAGCTCTCTTATTACAATCCCACTTCACAAGTCTTTTCCTTGACTACGGAGTAACGTGTTTTGACCACCAAAGAGAGGGCGCTAATTGTTTTGACAACACGGACTTGTTGGTAATCCTTTTTTTTACTCTGTTTTTTTATAGTTACAAATCGTGCAGACTTCTCGGCACATTGACCTCGCTGCACGACATGCTAGACAGTATCGATGTTTGGACGGAAATTATATTGATCTTGGTACGGTCAAAACTAGGGCGTTAACTCACAACAACACTGCAGAAGTTTAAAATTGAATAAAATACTCCACACTTGCAAAATTAAATTTATTATGTAAAAGTTATAAAATTAATTTATAAACAAACCAAAATTATTTATATCAAAATACTAAAAAAGTTAGTTAAAAAAAAAAAAGTTTCCTTCTAGACAATTATGCTTAATTTTTACCATCATCAGCATTTCGGTTAAATTCAATTGCAGTTCCAGATAATCGAACGTCAAGTGTCTGGTTTGTATCCGTGTCTATTTTTAAAGTATCACTAAAAGTGCCAACGTGTGTTGGTTTGAAGTAAATCGGCAATTTTATAAACCGACGGTTTTTGATATTCAAACGTAAATGATTGATGAAAAAGGGTGGTTTTGGGGGCATAATTTGGCAACTGTGTTCCTCTTGTGAAATGTTATTGATTTGTATTGTTTGCCTGTCTGATGTTTGTGTTCTGGTTGGAGGGAAGACCAAAACATCTGTTGCCAGTTGAATAATGTCTTTGTTGTTTTGATTAGTGGATAAACTTTTACTGCATCAAATATTTGAATTACTACCGGGGAAATAGTGAAGAAAAAAGTAATAAACATTTACCTTCTTGCTTGATTTTTTATCACGGAAATTTGAGGATGCACAGCAGTTTCTTGTTTGAATTTATGGACTCCCTATAAATATAATATTAAATTAAGATCATTAAGACAAAATTCATTTTTACCTTTCCAAGCAGTTTAAGCGTAATTCGACATGATTTTTTTCCCGAATCTTTCGTTACAAACTCCCATTTTTGCATGAATTCTCCTTCTTCCAAAGGTAGAAATGTGACGGGAATCTAAGTTTAAAACACAATTAAGTATTATGATTAAGTATTTTTACTTTTCAAACTATACCTTGCCAATTTCACCAGCTTTCAAAAAGCCAGACATTTTCGTGAATCTAAATGAAGAATAAGATACTTTTCTAATTTCACCATCCCGCATCTAGAAAAAACGAATTAGATTTAAGAATTCAAATAATTCGTGCCAACTTCAAAGAGAAGTTTTAAAAACCCTCTTAAAGATCACGCAAAGCTGGTCATTATAATTTCAATTATCTCAAGTGTAACTCTAAAATAAGCAACACATCAAAGTGTTGCAAACTGATGAACTAATTACTAAAATAACTACAGCTATAGACGTTAAGAAATAAAAGTTTTACTTTGATAACTGCTGGATTAACCGATGACAGAATCCATTGCTGGGATGAAGCTGACGTATTTTCCATATCCATAAGAAATTCTATTTTGATTTTAAACAGTTAATGTATCATGATCCATGCAATAAGTTCATATAACTACCAGATGAACAATTAACAGCAGTTGGTGAAAAGGCAATCTCTTTGATCCGAATTTTAACAGGAGATTGGGCGTTTTCCTTAACACGGTTGTCGTTCTTTGATATCACTAATACTGTAATTTCCTGAAAATTTCAAGTTATTAATTAATATTCGGGTTCTAAATAACGGTTTTAATTAATACTTCTTCTGAATTGTCACATTTCGCGAATATTTTTCCTTCCCACTCTGACAACTCCGGTGAAGTCAAAGACACATTCACATTTATTATATCCCTAGATAATAAACATTCACTACCTGATGAAAAAATTAGGTCGATTTACTTACCTTGGTTGTAATACACCACTTGCTGGATCAATATTAAACATATGTCCGGGCCAAACAAAATAAAATCTACGCAATAAAGGAAATTAATAAAACCGTTTTAAAACATTCCGTTTTTTTAAGTTACTTATGGGCCATTGTAGATAAGTTTCGTAAAACTAGAGTTGCAGTAGGCATAACACCCGTTTTATTAACACAAGGTAGTGTCAACTGTTTTGGCACAATATCCCAACTTTTATGCGGACGCATTCGGGAATGAAGTTCGCGAACTGGAGGCGATGCAGTTATGATTGGCCTGACATCCGAATCTCGGCTTACAGTTTCTGGTCTTACATAATTTTTAAATTGTGACTTGATTGAGGATGTAGCCAACAATTGAACTTGGCAGTGATTGATTCCGTTATAAAATAACTGAATATCATTAGGAGTGGAAGGCATATTTTCTATGATTAAATAAAATTAAGCAAAAGACATAGTATAATTAAAGAGAAATTTACCATCTTTGGCAACAAGTTCGCCTAAATAAGTAACGTCAAAATTAGCAGTAGATTGCATCGGGTTATTATGACCTCCTTGAGGTAGATTTTGAAGAGCTCTGTGAAAATAATAAATCTTAAATTATTATACATTGAAAATTAGTAAATAGACATTTTAACCTTCGGAATCTTTTTCTGCTTAGCTCATCACCGTACAAGATGGTCATTAGCCCCAAACTATTATGCCCTGTAACTGTATTATATATTGGTCCTGACCGAACTACAACAGTGACCTTAACGACTTTCTGACTCCCAACAACAAATTCGTTTGGTGTTACAACAAAATCAGACGACTTTCTTGTTGCTTGTAAATTATGCATTTGATCAGTATTGTCATCTACAATTAAATAAATGTTTTAAATCATTTATTATTACGAATAAATGAAAGTTTGAGCTACTAAACCTGTGAAAGGAATGACTTTAACAAACGCTGCCCAATCGCCTACATTTTTGACGTTCAATGAATAAACAACGTTCGTTGCCGTTTGCTCTATTTGGGCAGTGTAAATGCCTCGTTCGTCTTTTTGCAAACCTATAAACTGCAATTTACTTCTGCCTCCATAACCGACCAACGGTATCTAAACAAAAAAAGTCACGTATAAAAATTTATACAAAGTCGTTTGTAATATTATAAAACTTACCACATATCGAATTGGTTTTGTATTTGTAGGAAGAGGCAACGGCTTAATGACAACTTTAGCAGCCGAAAGTTTAGCGGATTTTGGCGCAAACTTAACGCAAATCGGTATTTCTTTCCCCGACTGAACAGAATATTTGTAATTTTGTACATTTCCATTTCGAGTCGACAACTATTATAAAAAAAAAAGAGTTAATTATTTTATTTCACCCATCGCCTTCAATAAATATTTTAATACCCAATAAGTCTCCGAATCTCCTTTTATTGATACGTCAATTTCTTGAAGCGGACCAGAACTCCTTAAAGCTAGATTCTGGTCTTGAGAACCACCTAATTCAACACCTCCCCATATTAGAAAATGCTTATTGCTTTCAACGTTAATAACCTTGATAACAAAAAAAATATATTAAAATTTAAAAACGTGAAATCAAAATTTTGGTACCGGAGCGGCTGTCATAACTTCGGCAATCAACTGAATTTCGTAAGATGGACCACCAGGATATAGTGTCAACAACAGTCCCCTACAAATAACAAAATCATTATTTTCCCTGTTTATTTTATTAAAACAAGTTACTTACCCAACTATTCTATTCACGTCTCCTTGAGGAACAAAGGTAATAGAGATTTCTGATTCTTGTCCAGGCGGAACTTGCAATGAATGAGGAGTAATGACAAAGAGTTGCGGCGAATGAGATATAGTAGCTTCTAGAATTAATGGAATTGACCCAGAATTCCTTAGAGGAATTTTGCACGACGCCGGTTTTCCTCCAATGGATTGCAAATTAACGGGCTGTTAAGCAACATTTCAGTAAAATCCCAAAACTTCTCTCTTTAAAGACATTCTTTACCTCCAAATCTTTCACAGTCTCTAATCGCACGGTCCCAACACGTGCCGCGAGAGGAATTGAATGTAATACAGTGGCGGGATTTCCAGAGACATCAACTTCCACGTTTAATGTAGCGGAAACCGATAAGACAGACTCTTGAGCTAATAATTAATTTTAAATTAAAAAACAAAACAAAACAAAAAAAAAAAAAGAAAAAGAAAAGCAAAATTGTGAAATCTTACCGCCGACTTCCAAAGACGGTGCTCGAAATGCAACTTTGGTATTAAAAACTTTAGGGGTGTTAGATCCGTCTGATTGACCAGGCATGCTGAATGAAATAATGTTAGATGAAACTAGACTTTTTGCTGTAGGACTTCCCGAAGTTAAATTTTTTTTAGAAAAATAATAGCCTTGCCAAGGTTTGCCAGTCTGAAATAAAATATTTTTCCAAATGAATATTCAAATTTGTTTTATGCCAATTAGATGTATACTTACACCCTGTATAACAAGTCGAATTGGCACAGTAGCAGGTCCAATATTAACTAGACCAAAATCTATCTCTCTGCAACAGTCTTCAGCTAACGTTCCGAAATCAATCATGCGTTTTCCATCGAGAAAAATCTGAGAATTAAAGGTTTCATTAAAAATTCTTAAAGCGTTTAAAGTGACCTCATACATCAATTTTTGGATGCTCCGCTTCTGCTGTTAATGTAACACAAGATGTGGATAACTCAGGTGCTCCTGGTTTGGTAGGTACGATGGGCTGTGCTGTGACTTGTAATTGAGCGACTACAGCTCCAGGAACACAACTTGCGTGAATTAGCTAAAACATGTTTTTTAAAAATTAAAATCCAAAATTCATGATTAATTTTTTTTTCTAACTTGAAATTTATCTATACTGTTGGGTTCAATTATAGTTTCGTGTTTGAAAATAAACGGTGAAATTTCTGTCGGAAGGGATTGACTGTCGACAGTCAGGCTAATTAAATGAAAATTGCACTTCAGCCAACGACTTGTTAGATTTTGAATAGGTAAAGTTGCTTCGCATCTGATGCCAACACACGCGAATTTTCACGCGAATTCACTGAATTTCAATTCTGATTGCACTCGAATGGAAGACGTCCGTTGCAAACTCACTACACAAAAAGATTAAAATT
>JAQGAS010000287.1:0-65123 GCA_034686365.1 Pachymerium ferrugineum | reverse complement strand
GCGCTTCGGCAGCTGCCAGTGTAACGCCGTTGCAAGATTCTACTAATACACCTCAAAGGTTTTTATAAATTATTTTGACTTTGCAAAATTTTTGTATTAATTTTCGGTTTTTATTTTATTTTTATTTTTTTTAGCCTTGATTTAGCCGCGTTGATACAGAAATCAGTGCCAACGTCAGCTCCATTGAGTTTATCCGAGTCTCAACAGCATTCCCAATTTCTCAGTCAGTTCACTCAGCAGGCGACCGAATCCATCAAATCTGCTGTAAAGGAATTTTTTATTGTATAAAATCTAATTTAATAATTGGTTGTTTTCTGTTTCAGATTGGCATGCCTTCAACTGTAGCTTCGAGTCAGTCGAGTAATTTCCAAGGTTCGTTCAATTCAGCAAGCAACGTGTTCCCGTCGGCTTCGGCAAAAATGGGAACGTCACAAAGTTTTGGCCCAACTTCCATATCATCGTCATCAGCACAGGTCGGTCGAAATGCTATTTCGATGCGAACAGAGAGTTTTAGCGGTCAATTTGTTGATAATATGCAGTCGACAAAGACACTGAACGCTCCTTCGCCTGTTGCTTCATCTGGTCAAACCGTCGTCGTTCAGCGTTTACCGTCGACGGGTCCAGGAGTGACTGGTCAATCGTTACCTCAACGATCGAAACCGCAACGAGCGAGGTTGCCGCCACCATCCAAGGTTTATAATTAATAGATTTCATATTTTATTTTATAATAACTTTTTGTTTGTAGATTCCGTCATCAGCTGTGGAAATGCCAGACGACGCAATCGCACAATTGGACGTTCAATTTGGAGGCGTCGAGTTCGGCAGTGAACCGTTATTTTCTGAGTTTTCTTCAGCCGAGAGGAACTCGTTTCAGACTGTAACGGGCAGTCAAACGTCCAGTTTGGTTGGCAACAACTTGGCCAAACCGTCGTCGGAAAGTTCAGTCCATTCTGCGTATAATTCACCTAAAGATCTCGTCCAAACATCCTCTCTGTCTCAGTCAGCATTGACTCAAAGCGGATTACCGCAAACTGCTGTAGGTCAATCTGGGTTAACTCAGGTTCAAAAGGTAGTCGTACCTTCCTATGACGTGAGTTACTTTGCAATTTTCTAATTGAAACATTTAATTTGCAAGAAATGTTGTTTTTTATACAGAGTTCAGCTGCTGATTTATTGCCCTTTTCGTCGCCAACACAACCTGAGAGAAAGCCGGCCACGCCGTTTGGAGCTCAAAGGGCGCCGCAAACGTCCAGCATAGATGGTAATGAATGATGAATTCGTAAATATCAATTTATTGATTTGTGCTTATTTTTTCAGTAGGTGTTTTAAGCGGGGCGAAAAGTGAAAGTAGCAGTTTGTCATCGTTTAGCACTCCGAACGCGTCAAGTTATCAATCTTCGTACCAAAACCAGAAAGGATCTGGCGGAGCATATTCTGCGCACCAGTCGAGTCTGTCATCATCGACTGGGTTTGGTACACATTCGTCGTTGGGACACCAGAACAGTCTGAGTGCAAACACTCAACCCGTTTTGAATTCGTCCCAAAGCAATTTCAGTTCATCGTCGCAAACCGCAGTATCATACAGTGCTGTACCTTCAGCGTACCAACCCCAAAGCCAAAGCAATTTTGTCACACCGGGAGTGCAAAGTTCGTACCAAGTTCCCGGCAGCGTTTCCTCTTTTTCATCGCAGCCAACCAGCACGTTTCCTACGAATCAGAATCAAACATCTTTTGGTTCGCATCAAAGTTCCACTTTAGGCCAGTCGTCATCGTTTTCGTCGTCGAATCAGGCGCCAGCGGGATATCCGCAGTCCAACTTTGGATCGTCGTCCGTGTCGACAGTACAAACTCATACGTCATTACATGTTTCGTCCGCTGTACCTACATCCAAATTGTCGAGTAGTTTGAAAGATAGTTCGCTCGATTCGTCTAGTCAGGTAATATTATTTAACCTGTCACTAGTAGTTGTTACTAATTATTTGTTTGTAGCATTCGTTTGATAGCTGTCATGTTACACCGAGTACGGCCAATTTGACGTCCACTTTAACGACGACTACTAATTCGTTAGCGACTGGCAACGTGTCTGCGTTGGGGTTGACAACAACTGCGTCTACCAACACGAGTTCAATGTCAAAAGGCTCAATGTCGATGGGTAAATTTGTTCATTACAATAATTCATTATAATAATTTTTGTCGATCATATGATGTTAATTTAATACTTTCGTTCTCCTGAAGAACAGTGTTGATAAAATATTATTTCTGATAATTTTCCTTTCATTAATATATTGAGGAATTGTTCTTTTTGCAACGAGTGTTACGTTCTGTATTGTTTACAGGGAAATCTGCATTGCCCAATATACCTCCGGGTGTAACAGCTGTAATGGGACATCAATACATAATGGGTCAGACGGCGGGATTACCCGTTTACGTAAGTTAACGCTAACAAGATTATTCGTGTTTGTATTTATTTATTTTTCAAAATTTTAGTCCCAAGTTTACAGCTACGATGATCTGCAAATGATGCAAAGGATACAGCCATTTGTAATATAACATTTTTTTTTTTATTTAATAAAAGAAAAGTAACTGAGGTGTAATATTTTAGACTGGGTATTACGACATGCCTTTGCAGCCGGCCACGAGTATGACAGGGCGTGAGAATTCGTTGGCGAATGCGTATTCGACAGGCACAGATTCGAAATTCAGTCGAGGAGAGAATTCGTCACCGGTGCCGACAACATTGTCTCAGCAACAGACAACTCAACAACCGTTCATGAATGCTGCTACTTTGCCTCCGGGTTATGGTTACTATTACACTCCGAGTGGCATTATGCCTGGTACTTTCCCCCAGTACGGAACCATTTTTCCAGTATGTAGAATAATAAAATGAAAATTATTATTTTGTTTGATGTATTTTTTTAAATTTAAGGTGCCTCCTGTTACTAATGCGACTAATAGCACGCAGTTTCAGAAGCAAACTGGTTATGCTTCTCATACGTACAGTTCAGGTATTAATATTTTTGAAAATAAAATGTAAAAATATGTTAAATGTTTATGTTCGACAGGTTACGATAACTTGAGTCAAACGCAAGACTACAAAGGGTGTTACGGCACTTCGTCTCAAAACCCCAGTAAAGGTATAATTTTTTTAACGAAGGAAAGCGTTACCCATCGTTAATGAAGATTATTTTACAGGTTCTAGCAGCAGTGGATCCAATTCAGCAGCGGATGTTTCCGCATCTGTGTACGGTAAAAATAGCAGTCAGCTGGGAAAGGTAATTTTGAAAATGTTTATACATTTCTGAACGTTAATTTAATGTTTTATCTCCAAAGTCATTTGACAAGCCTGGTTTTCCTGCTGGCACGCCACCACCTTTTAGCTTGACCGGAACTCAAACTGGGCCATTGGGTGCCCCATCTACGCCTTATGCGGGGCCGTTTATTACGATGATTCAACATCCAACTACCATGATGCAGCTTCATCAAGAATCGGCCACCGGGAGCGGACAACGTAGTAGCCAAAGTGGAGCACAACAGAAGCCTGGATCGGGTTCAAAGCAAGCATATTCAGCCAATTATTGGACCACCAATTAAAGGAAATGTTGGGCCTCATTCTTTTTATAATTTTCTGTCTTTATGCAAAATGTGGATCTTTCGTCGTGTTTTGTGAAATAACTAAAAAGTCTGATGAATGAAAAATTGAAATTTTTGTATCGAATTTTTTTTCTTCACATATTTAATTTTATTAACGTCAAGCGGGGGAAAACAATGACCTCAAGTTGGTGCGTGTTTGTTTGTAGAATCAATTAAGAATGCTTTTCTTTTTTTTTATTAATTCCTTAAGTTTTCGGTAAGTAACTGGAATTAATAATAGTTAAATTTTTTAAAGTGGTGGGAATATTTTTTTTTATATTATTTTGTTCGATTTAATGTTGTATTTTACGGAGTTGGTTTATGTCTGGGAGAAGAATTTAGTTTTTGTGTGCTTTTCACCCATTTTGTAAAAAAAAAATTGATAAAAAAAATGAGTATGGAAATTTGTGGTGTGCGTTTTGTAAATTACATAGAATAGCGTGTTTTAGTAAAAATTAATAACTCAAAAGAAAAATTATGTGATGTCTTCAATTTCCCATTTTCCGCCACCACTCAAACATTGAAAATTCTGTATCAGAATTTTCCAAGTTTAGAGAGAAAAAAATCTTTGAAAAACTTGTGTATAAAGAGATTGAAAAATTTACATAAAAAAACAAAGTGGATTTGTGTTTGTTGGTTAACATTGGTAATGTGTTTCCGTTTTTTTTCCAGACATTTAATAACTGGAGATGTCATTTTTTGGCAATCTGTATATACATATAACCAAAAGAAAGAAATAGATTGCTTTTTTGATTATTACCAAATTTATTAATATTCCCGTGTTATTATCATGGTCGTTTTTAATAATTTTTTTCGTCTTTTCTGTCCTAGATTCGTGTTTTTATTTTATCTAGTAGCCTATAAATAGATTCAATGGATGTTGAGAATGCAAAAATAAAAAAAAAGATACATTTCAAAAAATTGTTGTAGTCACTCCTTTGAGTAAAAAAAAAAAAGGTTTGCACTTGAAAAAATATTTTTTCATTTCAAATGATTGTGCTAAATGTGTCTTAATTTTTGTTAAAAAGTTGTTTGTATGATGGCAAACTGATAAAAATTTCAGGTGTTTTTGTGGTACTCTTGTAATTAATTTTGTCCGATATGAACTCATATTTTTGTTTTCTAATAGTTTTTCTTCGTATAGAGATCTGCTAGATTTATATTTCACCCATATTTCATTATTTTAGTTTTTTTGTCAATAAATGTACAATGTGAAAACTTTACATTTCTCGGAAAAAAGTTGTCCTGTTTTTGTACGTTTTTAGGGAAAATCATTTAATTTATTTAAGTGCGCATGAGAAACCACCCATTTTGAAATGACAACTTAGGAAATTTATTTAATATGACATTTTGTAATTGTATTAAGCGAAAAGTTTATTTGGCTAAATGCCCAATCGATTCACATTGCAGGAAACCAAGCATCCTTTAAGGAAAAGGAAAAAAACAACTCTTGATCAGTTACCGGGTTCGTCTTGCGATTTTGGTCGCTGATTTCCTTTTAAAAATGTCGGCTAGACATTTCGGATGCTGATTCATCGAAAAAATATCACAAACTTTAAAATTCTGCACAAGATAAACAAAAAAGCGCATTTAATGAAATTTCAATTATTTCAAATTTCCATCGGAGTGTAACCCTAGTGAGGGTGGATGTAACCTTAAAGGCCAGCGACCGTTTGTAAATGACGTCATCCAGCTGGAAGTATACATCAAGCCTGGTGCCGATCGTGACGTGTATAGAAAATCCAAAATCCATTCCACCTTTCTCTTTTTTTCTCCTTCATTTCACTCTCCACCTTCACGTGTAACATCACGACTAGGAAATTTTTATTATCTGCTAACACCAAATTAAACCGTAAGTACAAAAATTTTATGCCTTTTGATAAAGTTTACTTTTCCAAACGATTTAAACGGAATTTTATAATTCATAAAAGAAGAAAAGTTGGACAAAAGTGATTTTGTGTTACAAATAACGGCGAAAATTCAATTCCAACCTCATTGTAAACGTTTTTATATAAAAGAAGTAACTCGTTTTTCTTTTGTTGTAAAGAAACGGAATTTTTCTCTTCTTTTATGTTCTTGATCTTGGCCTCGAAAAGAGATAAAGAAAGCAAAACCAGTTTGGGGGCCGGTGCCGGAGAAAGAAAATTCCACGCATGGCGCTCGCTCTTTCACCCCCTTTTCGATCAATCTATTCGATAGTGAAGGTTAAAGTAATTAAAAGCAATTAAAACTTATTTTCTGCAACGCATTCAACCGTTTTTATTTCACAAGACCAATTAAAAGATGTTGATTTACTAGTTATGAAACACAAAAGATGAGGCAAAACATCCTCATCGATTGAGTCTGCGCTTGATTGATGACGCATCATAAACTGGAACTTCCCGCCTGATATTTACTATAACATATTTTGTCTTATTTTACAGAAACCATGAAGTTTCTTATTTTATTCTCTCTATTGGTGACGGTCATTTATAGTGAAGAAAGTGGAGAAACGAACACTACAGTGACGACCCAGTCGACTACGATAACAACTGCGGCTAAAAATGATACTACGGTGATGGATCACATGAAAAGTCCGGCCAATGAATCCAATTCGGTTGGTGGGCAAGAAACGACCGTTTCAGCTACGCAGAAACCTTCTGTGAAAACACCTGCAGGACAAGGTTCATTTCAATTAATTTCATTTTTACTTTTATATAATTTTTTCAATTTTGTAGCTTCAACCAAAGAAAATTCCGCTTCTGCCGCTAGTATCGCTCCGGTCGTGATCGTTTTATCGGCAATTCGATTTTTGATGTAAAATCGAGACTTTTCTAAGTGCATATACCATTCCAATGTTTGTTATTTCTTTAAATTTTTTTTGTTTGCTCAGGATCGAGTTTCACCTAAAGTGCCTTGGTGAACCAATCAAATTTGTTTAGTGATGTTCATTTTTTCTTTGCATTCCAATTTGTAGTGTAAATGGGTGTTTTCTTTTACTTATTCAAGTTGCAAATCGCAATCTTTTAAGCCTTCCACATTTTAGGCTTCCAATTATTATTTTAAAAAAGTGTGCTTAATGTGAAAAATAAATCAAATTAGTTTTGTAAATGTTTTTTGCAAATAATAAACGAGTTTTAATTGAAGAATTAATTACAAAATAAATTTATTTTGGTTTGTAGTAATAACCGGAAGGATATTGCTGTTGTAAAGCTGAACTTGGGTATTGATTCTGTTGCTGCTGCCAAGGGTTTTGATAAGAAAATGCCGTGCTGGATTTGGTTTGCGGTGGAAATATTCCAGGCCATTGCGGGGATTGACCATTTATAGGGTGAGTCACTGTCCCGGGTAGAGGGCGTTGCGGTGGTGGAGCGCCAGATCCAAATTTTCCAATCGATTGACCCGGGTAGGGCCAAACAGGTTGTTGGTGTTGTGGAAAAGTTGAAACTTGATGACCTGAGGGTGGTGGTGGTGGAGGGGGTTTAAAAGGGACTGGTGGTCGTTGGACAGGAGGGGAGAATTGTGGCAGTTGTGCTGGAGGAATCCAAGTTTGTTTGGTTTGTCCATTTGACGGAATTTGAGGTCTTGAACAAGGAATTTCCGTCGCCGGTGTTGGCGGAATTTGTTGTTGTTGTCCATTAGGTTGATTTATAGGTAAATCCGGTTGTCCGGTTCCTCCTTTAGTTTGGAGCTTGGCAAATAATTGGTTAGCGTCGACCACATATTGACGACCCTGATAAATGATGATGGCAGTGTTTGATGGTTGGTATTGAGTCGTTTGATAGCCAGTTGAGTCAACCAGCAAAATATTGTTCAACATCAACATAGTTATCTGGAAACAAATTCTTAAATATATCTTCGTTCACACCTAAAGCAATCAGAATGACACTCAGAAGAATTATAGTAATACTTTTACATCGTTAAGTAATGAAGAAACGACCCAAAAGAATGCAGTCAAATGCAAAAGTTTGGTAAATAATTGTAGAAGTAAAAATCGGTTTTTGTCATTTCGAGTTTACTTTAATGTGAACGTAGGATAAGTATTATATATTAAATTAAATATTAAAAAGATCTTACCGCGTATAGGGCAAGTCGAATATGCATGTTTGGCCCCATGACTAAAAATTGGCGAACTAATTTGACCAGATGAGACTGGTTTAGTTAAAGGCCACGAAATTTGATAGGAATAGAGAACAAAAACTTAACTGTAACATTTTTATGGGCGTGGGCGGTATTTAAAGAACGTTTTTTCAACTCTTTTATATATTTCTGGTCGTTACGTCATAAAAAGTAACTGTCTTTAAATAAACTTGGATTGATAATTTTTGAAAGATAAGAGAACAATTGCAGGTTTTTGTTTATTTCGATATGGAATTGCAAGAAAACTTAAAGGAATTTTTGTGTCGCTTTGAGGATAGTCAGAGAGACTTTAAACGTTTGATGGATCGAGTTAAAGAGTATTTGAAGTCGGCTGATTATTTATTGAAGAAATTTGACGATAAATTGGAAAGAAAACTCGTTTCCGAAGTCCACTGGAAGACCTATTCATCAAATGACTGGTTTGCTGGATTTAAATCGTATGGAGAACATTTTCCGTTGGTGGATTTCGATCGTTTGATTCAAATCGGTCGAGTTTTGAGAGAAATTCGTTTTTTGTGCGAGAAATTTGACGCCGATTGGGAAGAAGTTGAATATTTGGACGGCTTTGAAGATTGTAATTTTATTGAATTTAAAATTTCAAAGTGTGTGAAAAATGAAAAAGCTTCGTGGTTTGATTCTCAAGTGAAAGAGTTTCCTTGGGAAACATTTTTTGAATAAAGTTTCTTAGAAAGAATAATTTTTCCTCATTTAACGGGGGAAGGGATAGTTTCCTCACTTAACACTAGATGGCGCAAACAATCAACTTGCAAACCGGAACAGGAAATCGTGTTATTAGATTCTATCCAAGTTGGAGGGCTAGTAACGTGAATCGGTAAATATTTTTTCTAATTTACTATCAAAAAATCACATCCATCCATCCAAAATATTAGTACAACTTCTTTAAAATTTCGCGTTCGTATTGTTTACTAAATACTTACTGTAATATTTTGTATGAAGACGACATAAATATTTAGATCTGTCTCTTTAACACTAAAGCGTGTCGCTTTCGAACAAAATTGCCTGTACATACATGTTGTCTAAATTGTAGAAATGGGTCGATATGAAATTTGTATTGGTATGCGGAAAGGCCACAAGGTGACCAAAAACATCACAAAGGCGAAACCTTCGAGGTCCAAGGGTGTAAGTTAGAAAATTTCTTTAAACACCATTTGAATTCTTTTAAACACCATTTCTTTTCACCTTCCAGAAATTGTACAAGCACACTAAAGTGATTCGCGACATTGTCCGGGAAGTATGTGGATTTGCACCATACGAAAGACGAGCCATGGAGTTGCTTAAAGTGTCGAAAGATAAAAGAGCGTTGAAATTCATTAAGAAAAGGGTAAGAACCTATTTAATTTCTTTTACAAAATATTCAAACGTGTATTTCTGCAGTTGGGAACTCATTTGCGCGGTAAAAGGAAACGTGATGAATTGTCCAACGTAATCACACAGATGAGAAAGGCTGCTGCGGCCGCATCGCATAAAGAGAAGGAGAAGTAAAAAGTGTATAAATGTTGGTGTATTAATAATAAAAAAAAACATGGAGCGAAATGGTTTTAGAGAACAATTTTTAAGTAATTTACACAATTTATACAGAAATATAATAAATAATTTACACAGTCATTTTTTATAACAAATTATCAGATAAAAAGAGGAAAGAACTGTGAAAATGCTGAGCATTTTGACAAATTTTTAAAATTTTTCATTCTAAATTACCACTAATAATACCAATTTCATTTTAGGAATGGGTAAGAATATTACCGTGATAAGAGACATTAGAATTTGCATACAATTTTTACATTGCATTTTAAGCGAAAGACAATAATTTAAAGACGGAGCTGTACAGAGTGTGCCAAGCGTAAAGAAGTGCGATTTGTTTAAAATACCTAAGCTAAAATGATGATGGGATAAAAGTGGATGGAAGATCGAACGACTGACTAAAAAAAAGTTGTAAGGCCACTTGAGCTTTCACATACGAGCAAATTCAGCAACATTTTTTGCATCCTGTTTTATAATTATTTAAAAAGTGGCATATGTTATTTGAAATAACAAGGAATACAACTGGCCACATGTTAGAACAATCACATATTCGTCATCTTTTTCGTAGCTTGGTCAACATAAATAATATTTTTCAGCTGATGCGTTTCTTTTTCGCCCGATTTCGTTCCAATTCACCCGAATTTCCTGCTGGGCGGAATTCTCTTATGTCGAGCTGTAACAATATCAGGTTTTATAAAATTATGATTTCGGGTTTTATCAAATGTCTTACCAGTTGCTCATCGTCAGGAACACGCGAGAGAAAGTCGAGAAGTTCGTTGTTTGGAATGGAATGAGGTGCTCTGAGTTTCCTCGTGAATTTATTTATTCCTGAAAATTAAATTTGTTTTTATAAATATTCGTAATAGATTACGGTTAAATTTACCCCAAGCTAAGATGAGAAACCGAAGAGGGACGTGATAAAGAAAATAAGCAGCCAAGATTAAGCAAATGATGGCCAAACATGAGAGGAAAGGTTCGGTAAAGTTGACCGTACTAAACGGTAAGAGAAATTTTTATTTTCTTGAAATTTGTAAGTTTAAAAAAATACTTCTTAACGGCCTCAGCTAAAGACGCAATGTAACCTAAAGCGTTTTGAACGGATTGAGTCACTTCTTGAATGGCTTGTAATCTTTCTTTTAAACTTTTCTTTTCTTCCTGTAAAAGTAAGCATGAATGAATAAGAAAATATATTGGTTTTCTTTTTTAAGTTTACTTTTCCCTCTTTATCTTCATCATCTAAGTCGTCGTCTTCGCTTGCATCGTCGTCGGAATCGTAAGTGCGTGTTCCGGCGATCGATAAGACGACGAAATTTCTCATGAATAACATAAGTAAACAAATGGGAGCCATGTACAATTCAAAATTGTACACTGCTAGAATGAAAATCTTTAAAAAAAATGATATTTAGTTAGATTTTTTCGAGTGTAAATTTAGAAATTCGTTACAATGAGAGCGAAAAAACTTCTTATTCGACTTTCCCATTCGAAACAGCTTTGGATATACTTGGCAACATCGACTGATAACATGATGAAATACTTAATACGCATTACATTGCGTATAAACACCTATACGAATCAATAATGTTTTAATTAAGAGCGCGTTAAGCGATTAGAAAGGACCAATCACAAGTGCAATTGATCATTTCTTTTTTCTTAACTCCCTCCTATTAGTTGAGAGTTTAATTTACTTGTCTTTTAAATTTTTGATCTGCTTGCATATACTTTTCTTCTTTCGGGTTGAATGTTCTAATACTGGCCCTTAGCTATAAATAATACAATGATACTCTATTTTTTGAATGTCTTCAAAATACTTACAGAGTTGTATATCACTTCCATTTCTAATAGGATTTGACCTTTGGCTCTACACCTGAGTTTTTTATCTTTCAGTGCGTACCATCTTTTTTCCCCATTCCGAATCTAAGAAAAATATATTATTAATTATATATTTAGTTGGGTTATAAAATGATTACTCTAAGCAGAGGAATGGCCACTTTCCCAAGAAATTCCACTTTGTGATCGCGGTCCTCATCATAAATTGTGACTTCGAGCACAGAGTGTATATCCTTGACGTTACTTGAATTGAATTTAATTAATTTTATGATTTTTAAAAAAATGCTTAATTTTTATTACAAAGTGAATATCTTCTGCCACTCTGGGCTGAGTGTTTTGTATTCGGTTTGAGTTTGTAACCTGGCGTTGACTAGTTCGAGCACACAGAATGGGTCACTTTTGCCTCCAATATCTGCTGACGCTAGGCCTTGAGCTTTAAAAACTGTAGAGAAAATATTGTTTTAATAAATTTACATTTTCTCTCTTTTTGTTTACCTTTGACAGTCAAATGCCCAACGTCCTTCAGATTATTGAAGGTGCGCCAAATATGCTATTTGTCAAGAAAAACCAATGTTAGTGAATTCTAACTTGTTATCAATACAATTCCGTACATATCGAGAAAGAAGTAATTCTCTTTCTCTCGGGTTTGGTTCGTAGGTTGTTAAATCTGAAATGGTTTCTGCACTTGTCGTTCCGCTCACTGTTAATAAGAGGAAAATGGCACCCGAACGATCGTCTAATTCTTTCCATATCCTATGTGTCTTTTCCTTTTCCAATACAGATAAATCGATATTGCATCTATATAGAAATTTGTTAGACAACTTGTTTTGGGAACAGGATAAATAAATGACCTACTTTCCCATCACTTCGTCTTTACTTCTAGCATCACAGATGACGATTTCGAGAATGTTACTTTGGTCGTCGTACATGTGCAGATCAAACTGTTCTAGCCATTGCGGGTTTACTGTTTTGATGGCAGTCTGAAATGGTTTGAAATTTTAATTTGGGTTTTTATTGAATAAAAATGTTTAAGTTGTAACCTTGCTTTTATATTTTTCGTTAGCAAGTCGAAATTTGGCATAGGGATTGGCATTGCAATTCTCGACTAGAGTTATCAAGTCTTTTGCTTCCACCAGCACGATGGTCACAACGCTACTCCAAATTTGACTTTTGAGCTTACGACTAGCATCGGCCAAACGTACATTTCGGTGAAAGTACTAAACAAAAAATAAACACATAAATAATTCTTGAATTTCCTTTTCCTCTTTTATCAAGGTCAGACGAAAACAACTTTTTTTTTTCCTTTATGTAACGCGTGGGATTTACAGATAAGAATATTTTTTTATCATCCGTCACCTCGATAAAATGTCGGGCTTCATCCACTTTTCCTTCTATCCAATTGCCCATTTGTTCTTTAACGTTGCTCAATGTTTCGGTCTTTTCCGGCATTTGCACTTGACTCATTTCTAGGGTTTCGTCTTTAACTCCCATTTTAACTGTCACGAAATTTCTTTTTGCCATTTTTTGAATTCGTTTCCTTCTCCTTTGTGTTACTGCGTTTAAAATTGCAGCTGCTTTTTGTTAAATTGCGCACCTGTTAACTCGTGAGTGACTCACACCTGAACGACGTAATATCTTGGAATTTTTTAAAGCTTCACCGAATAAAGTGACGGAAATATTTAAAAACTTACTTGTTCCTTTTCCTCTTGAGTACGAGGTATGAGCGTTACGACTAAATGGATTTGCCCCATGTTGTCATTTTTACCCGGATCCGAAAGGGTGAGCACCACATCGCTCGGCCTTTTTTGAAGAAATAAATTAAAAGTTTTATTATAAAATGATTAGAAATTGTGTACTTGTGAGGTTCGATGGAAGTCAAATCCAAGTAAGCCGATCCCATAAAGTCATCCTGAAGCCCCCAATCGTAGTCAAAGACTTTAACGTGTAATGGCTCAAAGACCTATTTAATAAATTATTGTATTATAAAATAAATTAAATATTTTGTAAGTTTGTTTTACATCTTCGATGGGTAGCGTGAAGCGCTCGTCCCACTCGGGGTTGAGGGTTTTATTGATGGTTTTACTCTTAAACAATAGACGTCCTGCAGCTTTGAATTTCACGTATGGATCACTGGTTCCTTTGAATGGAATTTTTTTTTAATAAGTAGGGTTTTGTTTGTTTTATTTATTACGATATTTTACCACAGGAATCTCTCGCAACGAGATTTCGTCCTTCTCTCAGATGGAATGAAACTTCAAAAAATGCGTGTTGTCGAAGAGCCACGTGGCGATGTCGGAGAATGGAGGATTCCTATTAAATTGACAAAATTACTTGGGAGGAAGATTTGTCCATCGATTTATTGTGAAAGAAATCGTTTATACCCCACCCCATCAATTTGGTGTTGCTGTCAAATTGGCTTTTCTTGTGCAAGTGCCAATTTAAAAGTTGATTAGTGCGATCGAATATTATAATAGAAATTCCCTTATTTGACATGTGAGCGTATTACCGTGACATGACATTTACGACACCGATAAAAATAATGACATTTATTAAAGAAAAAAAATTGTTAGATGCAATTTTTTTTAATTAACATGAAATAATTTCCTCTGGAAAATTTTAATCTCACGTTAATGAAAATATTAAAAAATTAATTATATTGTGCGCAATTAAGTTAACACGTTTAAAGATATTTTTTATTCGTTTAGTTGATAAATGTTGGGTGGGATCACGCATATTTGCATTACATTCATTTGTGTTAGCCCTAAATTGATTTATTGCTTGGTCTATTATGTTGATGGGATATTTGAAAAAATTGCCTTAAAGGGAGAAAAATATCAGGCTGGATAAACATTGTAGTAGGAAATTGTAAATATTTGATGTGACTCGATTTTTGTGAGAAAAGTCTTTGGTTTGACCTTATGCGCAAAAATGAAAAAAAAAATGTAAGCAACCCTCATATCGAATAACTAAGAAGAGCAATTAACTTTTTGTTTTCTTGTTGGGTAATCGTTGTTGCCAATTACGTAATCGATTATCCGTCAAGCAGTGGTAAATTTAATTTTTCAATCAAGAAAATGGTAAAATATTAAAAATGTTTTCTTTTAATTTTTTGTAAAATTAAAATTTTCAATCAAGAAAATTTGATTAGACCAACACAACAGGCGTCATGGAGATGTAGATAAATTTATTAATCGATTAGATAAATACAAGAACTTACCAAATGATCAGTTTTGCTACACAAATCACTTTTCGCTCGAACTTCATCTGTTTTCTTCCTGCCTGATTCGTCCATTTCAGATCGAGTTTGTCTTTTTGGACTAGGGGACAAGGACGGAGTCCCACTACGAGACGCTTCAGCCTCACTCGAATCGCCAGCGTAATCGGTCGAGTTTGCTCGCGATACATCCGGGTGACTAGTGCTAAGCGAACGAGGAGTGTCGCCCAACCGTTTGTCCGCTTTCTTCTGTTCTTTACTTCGAGTGCGCGTCAATCGTTGGGGAGCGAATTTCTTTAGTGACGCCCACACTCCACTTAATTGAAACCCGCGTCGCCTCACTCGATGCGTCGGTGTATTTGATGGTGTGGACAAAGTGTCCTCACAAAATTCCTCCTCGTCGTGTGTCGGCATGTTTTGGTTGGCCAAATCGGATGTACTTTTTGATAATTTTTTTGCGAGGTGGCGATGACCATTTCCAACGTCTTTCTCCACGGACACTTGAAATAAAAAATATTTTTTTAATTGATTACGTAATTGGGGTGAAACTTACATTGGTAGCGCACACGCTTAGCCATGTTAAGGAATGAGAAAAATGAAAACACATGGCTATCATATGTAGCAAATGTAAGAATCTATTGTTTTAGTGCCACCTGGGATGTTATTGTATTAGAAAATTCAATTTGAGAGTTGAAATGGAACAAGGTCAGACGAAAATAAATTTGGTTGTAACTAAAGTTGGATTTTTTGAGCTAATTTAGTCTTTGGTTTTGCTTTGGAATCATAATGTGGCAAATATGACGTACCGGCTACACATCGACACAATTCTCCGTACCAAGAAACACCTTGTTTATGTTTTGATGATTGTTTCCTTCTCCTCTTTTCCATTTTACCTGACGAGACGCGCTCGCTATAAAATGCCAGTTTGGTTTCGTCATCCGGGGTCACAGGTGAGACAAGCAATTTAACTCATGGAGTGAAACTACATCTCATTGATGGTGGGCAAATTTAACAATCATATTTTGATTTGATTGGAACGCGCAGCTGACAGGTGATGAACGCTGCCAATTAACAGTTTGTGTGATGGCCAAGTAAGTGGTTTTTTTTTTTAATTTTTTATTTTTCAATTTAAAGAGAGTAAAAGTGAAATAAATGTAAAATCTTGCTTACCCTTCTCCATCGCTCGTTTATTCAAGCCATGGATATCAAGGACGAATTTTAATGCGCTATATCCTCGTAATAATCTTGTTACTCTGATTGGATGATAATTGATTTAAAATCATTCTTAATTCAATGGTTGAATTTGGCTAATATCTTCAATTAAATTGGTGGACAAGCTCCCCAGCATGAATTTTGTGTACGTCAGACACCTTGTCTTCTATGTTGAGAACGAATCTTTTTAGTCGCACTTTTATTAAAAGACACATAACCTAATATTCTCATTTTCAGCTATAATTTATTCATTAAATTGTGCAATTATTACTTCACTAAGTGCCAATTTAAGATAATAATCTGATTAAAACGATATCAATCTACAGGTGTAAGATTTGTTCTCCGGGTAAATCGAAAACCAGACAAAGCTGAAATAAGATTAAATTCTTTAATCTGACGTTAATTAATCCATTTATTCAAATACAAACGTATTGTAAATCTTTAATTTCATTAAAATGTGTAGAAAAATGAAAAAAATGTTTTAGTTCGTAAACCGGGTTTTATAAATACCGACTGCGGTGGTTGATCGAAGCTATCCTTTCTTGTGTACGATCCTCGAGAAAATTCCATAAAAATGTTTGGTGGACAAGCTCCTATCCTAGTTCTAAGTATGTAAATATTATATTTCCAAATAGACGAGTTTGTTTACATCATACAAATTGAATATAGGTTCAAATACGAAACGAGAATCGGGAAGAAAAGTGCAGCTCGACAACATTAGCGCATCCAAGGTAGAAATAACCCTAATCACATGGCCGGCATTTTAAAGACGCATTTTCTCTTTGTAGGCGATTGCCGATGTAATACGAACATGTTTGGGACCACGGGCCATGTTAAAGGTAGAAGATAAATAATTTATATAATGAGAAAAGAGTAATTGAATTAAATTGTAGATGTTGATGGACCCAATGGGAGGAATAGTTATGACCAATGACGGAAATGCTATATTAAGAGAGGTATGTTTCAATTAAATTTAATTAAAAGATTTGTTAATTAGTTATTTTTATTTTAAAAGATCACTGTTCAACATCCAGCGGCTAAAACGATGATTGAAATTAGCCGCACCCAAGACGAAGAAGTTGGAGACGGAACTACATCCGTTATTATTTTGGCCGGAGAAATTTTATCCATTGCTGAACCGTTTTTGGAACAACAAATGCATCCGACTGTAATTATTTGCGCATATCGTCAAGCGTTGGAAGATATGATTAATATTTTGAGGGATCAAGTCAGGTAGAAATGTACAGAATTCTTGCAATGGGACAAAATATTACTTTTTTTTCTATGGTTTAGTTTACCCGTTGACGTGAACAACCGAGAACAGATGTTGCAAATTGTTAAAAGTTGCATCGGTACGAAATTTATTAGTCGTTGGTCCGATTTGGCCTGTCAAATTGCTTTGGATTCAGTGAAAACTGTTTATATTGATGAGAATGGGAGAAAAGAAATTGACATTAAACGATATGTCAAAGTGGAAAAAGTAATAAAGAAGTTACGATACTTTGATTAAAGGGTTAATTAAAAATATGGTTTCAGATTCCGGGTGGAACGATCGAAGATTCTCGTGTATTAAAAGGAGTTATGTTGAACAAAGACGTGACTCATCCGAAAATGAAAAGACGAGTAGAGAATCCTCGAATTTTGTTGTTGGATTGTTCGTTGGAGTATAAAAAAGGAGAAAGCCAAGTATAAATAATTATTATTTATCAGTTTTAATTTGTCATAATTCAATTTGTCAATTGTAGACGAACATTGAGATGCTAAAAGAAGAAGATTTCACTAAAATTCTTCAGTTGGAAGAAGAATACGTTCAAAAAATATGTGAAGATATTATTCGGCTTAAACCCGATGTGATTTTTACAGAAAAAGGAATTTCTGATTTGGCTCAGCATTTCTTAGTTAAAGCGAATATTACGGCTATTCGTCGTGTTCGTAAAACTGATAATAACCGCATTGCACGGTAAAATTCTTAGTTTGCATCAGTTAACATTTTTTTAAAACTTTAAATTTGTAGAGCTTGTGGTGCTACAATTGTAAACCGAACGGACGAGCTACGTGAAGACGACATTGGAACTGGCGCTGGTTTATTCGAAATTCAGAAAATCGGAGACGAGTAAATTAAAAAAAAAAAAATGAATATCTCATATTTGGGTGCTAACGTTAACATATTTTTCAGATATTTTTGTTTCGTAACCGAATGCAAAGACCCAAAAGCCTGTACAATTCTGTTGCGTGGAGCGAGCAAAGACATTTTGAATGAAGTAGAACGAAACTTGCAAGATGCGTTACAAGTTGCACGGAATGTCACGCTCGAACCCAAACTTGTTGCTGGTGGGGGAGCAGTAGAAATGGCCGTTGCACGGGTAGAAAACAATAGAAATAAAGTTGAAAGGAAAAAATTCTACATTGAATTTGTTACAGATATTGCAAGAAAAATCCAAGACCATAACGGGAATTCATCAATGGCCCTATCGTGCTATTGCTCAAGCCCTCGAAGTTATTCCTAGAACTTTGATTCAAAATTGTGGCTGGAACACAATCAGGACGTTGACTGCTCTTAGAGTTAGTTTATTTGTTGGAATAGTTGATCTTTTCTATTATCTAAACTTTTGATTACGTAGGCAAAACACGCGACTGCAGGCAATTCAACATGGGGCGTTGATGGAGAATCGGGCGAAATTGCGGATATGAAAACGGTTGGAATTTTCGAACCGTTGGCTGTTAAATTGCAAACTTACAAAACTGCGATCGAAGTAAACATTTTAACTTATTTATTTTTTAAGAGATTTCTTAAGATTTTTATTTCTACAGACTGCGATTCTCTTGCTTCGAATTGATGATATCGTATCTGGCTCAAAGAAAAAGGGCAGCGAAAACGAAGGCCCCAAATCAGAGCCAGCTCCTGCAAATCCGCAAGAAGAATAAATAAGAAAACTCATCGCTTTGCTTAAATTAACTTTATTAATTTGGTGAAAAAAAGAGGATAAAGATTTTTTTTCTCGTTTTTTTTAACAAAAAATATCCATTTAGTTATTAGTGTCATGACTCAGATTGTGCTTTTATACAAAAATAAGTTTGCTTTACAAAAAAAAATTGTACATTTTTTTTTTTTACACGAGACATTAAAATTTGTTTTTTCCGGGAATGTATACACAATGTTACTTTATGAGATTCACAATCCCTGAGCTCCATAAATTAACTTCTAGACGAATTTCTAAACGTTGATACGTCGAACATGGTAGTTTCGTCATCATCATCTTGACTCAAAGGCAACGGAGTCATCTCGACTTCGGAATTGGAATTTAATAACCCGTATAACTGTAATTTATTCTTTTTGCGACGTAATCTAATAAATGTAAATATTAGTTTTGAGTAAATTTATAATATCTAACACAAACCTTGTCATGACTAAATTATATATTATAATAATAACTACGATGCCGCAAGCAACGTAAATGGCTCGCATAATTGCACTAGTGTTTTTAAATACGTCCGAAAAGTGATTTCCTCCGGAAAAAAGTACCGTGTTATTTCCATTTGATGTGAAATTAGTTCTATTTGATATTGAATAATCTGTTGTTACATTAAGTAATGTGTTTCTTGTTGTCAGTGACGTTGTGCTGGAAACTTCACTTTTGGTTAAAGGAATGAATAACCAGGCAATGAAATATGCTACATTTGATACAAATAAAGAGTTCATTATTAAAATGGTGGTTTATACCACGTTGATTAAAATGGAGGAAGCATTTTCCTCAAATCGCCCACTTGTCAATTTACTAATAAACTCATCGTAATCTTTACACCGCTGAGTTTAGATATAGTTAACAGTTTAAGGACATTGACAATAGATGTCGCTCAATATTTATGAGTCATCGGCTTGTCGGAAGCCATCTGGCGGTAATGGAAATGTACCAGGAGATGTACAATGTCGGATGATTGAGATAGCTAACATTTTATCTAAAATACACGTGCTAAATAAGGTCAGTGGGATTCACATAACTTAAAACGATTATTAAACCTGTTGAGTTTAGTTTGGTTATTTATAATTGCGCTTCAAGAGTAAAAAAAATGTAAATGATTCGTTTGTATTTTGCTCACAGATTGCATCGTTTGAGGACGATGAGAATGGCAAACAACAAAAGCAGCTTAGAAGCAGCAGCTGAAGCAGCCGCTAAAGTGACGGCAATGTTAATAGCAAAAGGGAAATTAAAACTGCCTGCTGCAGCAAATAGGCCTAAGGTGAGTGCAATATTTTTTTCTCGTTGATCGGTCAATACAAATGATTTTTTTTAGGTCGTCGGCACTACTAAGGCTGCAGGTGATCTTTTTACTGCCGAAGTTGAAATTAATGATGCTCCGATCAGTGCACGGAATATGCTCACGAGAGGTCATACGCAAGACGAAGTAAGAAATCAATTTTTTTTTTCCAGAAAATTCAATACATTAAATTTTCAATTCAGGTAAATAAATACAGTGGTGCAGCTGTATCGACTAGGGGCCGTTACATGTCATTTGAAGACAGAGCTAAAAACAATATGGGGTATTTTTCGTTTTAATTATTTTCTTAATTTTTTTTAAATTTGTTTATAATTTAGTGAACGGCCGCTTTATCTGCATGTGCAGGCATCGAACAAAGAAGCTGTTGATTGTAAGTTATATAAATGTTGTTGAATGTTAGAGTAAGAGAATGATTTTTAGTGGCGGTGCAACGGATCAGAGAAATTATTCAACAACATGTGAAAACTGTTCCGGCGGCCACGACTACTAAAGTTGTGACCACTTCGAGTACTAATACGGCCGTTACATTTTCACCACCGCCGCTTATGTCTATAAATACGTCAATGGTTCATCCTGGTGTATGTATTTTTACACTGATTTTTAAACTTTTTTGGGTTAATTTTTATTTTTGTAGTTACAGTTTGTTCAAGAAAAAGTGTTTATTGGTTTGGAACACATTCCGCAGTCTTTTGGTGTTAGAGAAAAGATTCTTGGACCTGGAGTAAGTCAAAAATTAATTTCGATTAGAATTGGATTAAAAATAATTTTTAATAGGGCACGTACCTTCAACACGTGAGAAGTGAAACAGGCGCTACAATCACTTTAAGAGGAAAAGGTTCTGCATTTATTGAACCGACGTCTGGTCGAGAAGCATTTGAACCTTTACACGTTCATATTATGTAAATGAAATTACTTTTCTTATATAAATGTTATTCCTAATTACAATATTTATTCAGCCATTCAAAAGCGGAAGGCTTACAAGCGGCCAAAGAACTCGTGTTGAATCTAATTCAAACGGTAAACATTACTAGTTTTAAAAAAATTTCAAGAAATGTTAATAATTTTAATTTCTAAGGTGCAACAAGAATTCACCCAGTGGCAACAACAACAGCAACAAACATTAGCTGCAGCATTTGCTGTGCAAACTCAATCGGTTCCAGTTAGTTTGCAGCCATCTACAATTGGACTTGGAGCTGTGACGACCTCTTTACCCAATTTGTTATCTCACGTGACAGTGCCTGTGACCACACTGAGCACAACGATGCCAAATTTAACTCAAGCTGTGATCGGACAAATCGCCTTTAGTGAGGCTTCTGCTAATGTTATGACACATGCGGCCTATGCGGTGTCTGCTATTGAGACTCACCCGTCGAGCACGGCTACGGCCATTTTGCGGACTCAACCGACCGCGTCTGTGGTCAGTCCCAGTAGTTTTACCTTAAATCAACCTCTTATTACTAGTACAGGTAAATTTTTGTTGGTGTTTTTTGACATTTTTAAGCGACTTAATTTTTTATTTTTAAAGTAAATTTGGCGCAACAGTTGGTTCAGCAACAGCCAACCAGTCTGGCCCAAGTAGTTTCGTCACATCCTTCAATTTTACAGCCGACCACAGCTCAACTTACTACACAAGCATCTTTGCAGGACCAACAGCAAACGTTGTTGTTGATGCCGCAAATTCAAGTGAGCAGTTTGGCTGCAGCTCAACAACAACAGCAACAACAACAGCAGCAACAGCAGCAGCAACAAACTGCCATAATTCTAGCCACGTCACAACCTTCTAATTCCTATCAGCCACATGGAACTATTTTCACTCAAGCTCAGCCGGGGACGCAAATTCTTTTAGGACAAACTCAACAAGCTACTTTAGTCGTTCCCAATCAACAACAACAAACTGCGATTCTTCATCAAGTTAATGTAATTTAATTTCATTCATATCTCTGCTAGTACCCTCGACCAATGAAGTCTAAGCACTGAACTTTTTTCAGCACTGCCGAATGGGCTAATTATGTAACATGATTAGCTAATTTGTATGGCGGATTTCAATTTGTTGAGAGTACTACCTATCGGAGAAATGTTGTAATAGTCTTTTTTGTAACCGCGATTAATTGTCTTAAAATCTCTTCTAGTCTTCACAACAATCGAGTAACGAATATGTGACGTCACAAGTTCATCAAAATCCATTATTAAATACAGCAACAAGTTACGCTACAACGGTCGACCAGACAGGTCGTGCTAGTTTAGCTGCCATTACAAACCCTACAATTACCTACTTGACAACCGATTCTTACCTCCATCAAACGTCACATTCAACGTCACAAGTGCAGCAGCCAGTCATGTCTCAAGCTGTTTTTTCTCCGACCCAACACATTAATACTAGTTATCAGTATCAAGTAAATAAATATTTTTTTTTAATATCGATTGGTTCTTTATTGATTTTTATTTTTGTTTAACTTCTTAAGATCGCAGGACAGCAAGCGACACCCACTAATTTGGCAACATATCCGACTTATCGGACACAAGCAACTGATCATAAAAGACATTTCAGTGAAGAGCCCGGTCGAAAGGAAGAGGAGAACCGGTTACTTTTAACTTACCAAGTAATGAGATGAAGTTAATTTTTGATGAAAATGTTACTCAACATTTCACGTTATTAGCAACAAAAATCAGCTCATTTGACGGGATTTTGTCAGGCCAATTCCATCGTTGGGAGTGAATATTTGACCAAACAAGGAGGGTATGTATTATTTTAGTAATTTAATGAAAACTAAAAAATATTGCTTTATTTCGTTTCCTAGAGCGAGGAAAAAGGTTAAGTTGTAGTCAAAGTGTGAGGGGGGAAAAGAAGAAATTTTAAAAATTAAAAAGAAAAAAATGTAGTTTAAAAATATTTGAAAGTTAAAAGACATTTTTAAACCGTTTTTGTCTAGAAAAAGGGGCGTTTGGAAGCATTTTATATAATGAACTCTTTTCTATCTTTTTCTTAGAATTTACTACTGAAAACACGCAAATTTTTATGCATTGATTTTTGAATTTTTTTAATTATAACATAAAAGAGTGTTAAAGTGTTAATTTTGATTTGATTTTTCAGGAAAAGATAATTTTGGGGGGTGTTTTTGACATTTTTTCTTTACCAGAAAGAAATCGTACAATGGGTGTAAAATTTTGCTTTATTGATTGATGATTGGGTGTCTATAATATTCGTGCTCGCTCCGATAGGTTGCAGAGTTCGTCTTTCGTGATGCCGCCTCCACCACCCCCTCCTCCCTTGTCCTCTGGGACTCTTCAGAAAGACCGTGACAAGCAATTAATGCCGCCACCTGCTCTTCCTCCACCTTCTCTACAGTCGTGTGCGACAGGTTTGTATTGGTGATGATCAACTAAACATTTTTCATTTTCGTCTCCAGGAACAGCAAGTCACTTTTTATTTTATTATTTTCATTTTGTTTATCATCTCTTACAGCTAAATTGTTTAGTTTATGTTTTTAATTTTTGCTTATTTTTGTCAAGTGTGAATTTGATTTTTCGTTTCAGGTGGAGGCCGCATAGTTTGAATGATTTTTGTGAAACTAATGACAAATTTGTGCTTTGCCTTTATTTTCTTTTTAGTTTTGTGTGTTTTAATATAAGGGAAATGTTTTCAATATTTTTCTTTTTAGGATTGCAACATTAAAATAAAAATTATGAATAATTTTTCATTTTTCAGATGATCGAGTCTTTCTTTTTGTCAGTGTTTTTAGATTTTATGAATTATTATTAATTTGCATTTTTTTTCTGATAAATAATAGGTAACAAACCATCTAGAGGAGAACCTGATCGAAAACGTTTGAAAGGAGCATTAGGTTCAGTTGCAAGTAAGTCACCAAATAAAGAAATTGATCAATAATAAAATTGTTTTAACGGAAATAGTGTACGGTGGCGATGAAGAGGACGACGACACGGGTTGCATGTCTCGATTGCGCCAAGTGCGCCAGGTGTCCAAGGCCAAGACGTATTTACCTAGTAACATGGCGGCAAAACTTCAAGGTTACGCTACAACTCATTCTCATGTTTTTGCTTCACCAACCAAAACTGGTCAAACTGTATACGGGTCATCGAGTCATCATCTTTCACGCCAAAATCTTCCTTTCTGGATGGCGCCCAATTAAATAGGTGATGATTGTACATAGCTATATATATATATAATATAAATTTTATTTAATAATACTCTTTATTAATTTATACAAGAATTAAAACTATCATCTCTGTCCAAACTGGTTTATGATCGACCTTAATTTTTCAATTGCACTAGATTGAGGTCAATAAATTGAAAAGTGAAAATGTGCAAATTAGGGCAAACAGTTGTTGCTGGCAGTTGGTTTGTGGTATACAAAAAACAAAATATTATATATCAAAAGAATCTTTTAGACCGATACTAGCTGATATAGTCCGTACTGCTTCCTTCGTTTCAACACTAATTTTACTAGTTCGTAAATTCTTAGTCCGTGAAAAATATAAATGAAATTCCAATATGTAATAGCCTATCATAGCTGCTATTATCACGGCCGATAAAATGTAGAGCTTTGTTTCCACGCACAAGTAGTAACTGTAACCAAATGATACGCATAGACCGACGCCGTACCAAAATGTTTGACAAGAGTAAGCCACTTGGGATTTGTCTTCGTATAATGTCCCGTACAGAGCTAAACAGAAAGAAATTGGGTAAAATAAATTTTTATCGCAAATTGACTTTCAGAACTTATCACAAAATTGGTGTTCACATTGCAGTGTTGCAGAAAAGTGAGCTTACATAAAATGTTACGTGAACTTGGTCGGAATCCAATTTTTCCGTTTACGTTTGAAAGATAAGTTTTGAAAGTCAATTTGGCGGAAACTTTGAAATATTAACAAACTTGATACGTGTGTGCTTAAAATTCCATCCGCTAACCCCCAAACGGCTGCTATTACATAAAACAAAAAGCGATTGTCGCCGGTTGGTTGCCAATACAATAGTACAAACATAAGACTAGCTAAAAGTGTACTGCCAAGCATCATGATTGGTACACGACCAAACCAACCGCTTATCGTTTCTTGGCACGCCGCGCTTACACCGTTCACCAATCCATAACAGATCATTACTAATCCCACTTGGGATATACCGATTGAACAACTGACATACGCCTAAAGAAAGAAAAATATTTTAAATTGATAACGTTTGGTTCACACCAGTTCACATTAGAAACACAAGTGTGATCGAACATAAAATGAATGAAATACCTGAGTATAATCGCCAAAGAAAAAACCT
The DNA here is from genome assembly GCA_034686365.1 of Pachymerium ferrugineum. NCBI lineage: Eukaryota > Metazoa > Arthropoda > Chilopoda > Geophilomorpha > Geophilidae > Pachymerium > Pachymerium ferrugineum. The sequence continues at coordinate 40,017 of JAQGAS010000287.1, read as the reverse complement.
TCACCCATTCCTGTGGCGGCGCTTAATAAAACGAGTAAAACCTGTTGAGGATGACATAAAAGATATATCGTCTCTGACACAACTTCTTTCACTTTTGGTACTGATTTGGACGTAATTTGCGAATAATCGTCTAAGAAAATGGTAGCTATTACAGCACAAACTCCCATAGCAGCAAAAATACCAACTAAAGTATAAACACGCCATTTTTGCGGGTTAGCAATCGTATGGTTTTCCCATTTGAATGAATCTGGACAAAAAGACGGGCCGCAATGAGACACATCGTATGACAAGGTTTCATTTGTCCATAACTGATCCGTATCCAAAATTGCCCAAACCAAAACATTTCCAACGATGAAACTGAACTGTAAAACCACACCGCACAAACCGAACATTTTAAGTAAAAAGGTTTGACGTTCAGTGCCGAAATTCTTAGCATAATGTGTGGCCAAGTCCGAATAATAAACACTTACGGCTTGAGTGATTAAACAATCGCCTAAACCTGCCATGAGTGAACCCGGAATGATCGTTTCCCATACAACATAGAAATTAATTAACAAGTAAGGAATGATAATGATACACGCCACTAAAATCACTTTTTTAGAACTCCAACGTTTCGTTCCGTATGTACAAAGTATTAAACTTCCCAATAACAAACTTCCCGCGTTGATACTCTCAGACGCGACACCTTGGCCTTCGTCACTATTGAGCGAACTCATTAGATTTGTATACGTCATCATTGGCGAGTGATAGAGGAAAATAGCCAAATCTAGTAAGATTATGTTTCTCCAGATTTTCCATTTCTCTTGATTGGCCATTTTGTTGTGCTGTTCCATGGTCTGAAAAGAAATTATATAATGAAAAAAGGATGTGAGAGGAGATGTGTAAGCACGTGCAGGGCGAAGGTGAAAGTTCTTCAAGGTTCAAGGAACTGACCATTATAAAAGCTATGGGCCCTTGCCCTTGAACGACGTCGTCAAATTCATGGTCAGGGAACTTCATAGTCAAGAGAAGTGAATTGTGCAATGAAAATCGTTTCCACCCCGTTATACTTCAACTTGACTAAGAATTTCCTGCCCTCGAAATTCTTTTGTGCTAACTCGCACATGCAAAAAAAAATTAATTTGATTGCGGTTTTACAGTGTATGATGTTCCGTTTCCTCCCGCTCTTTCGTCATTACATATTAGGTCGGTATAGTACTTACATTTTCCAAAGAATTTTGCATGATGCTCATGGTCTGCGCTCTTAATTTATGTGATCAAGTCACAATCTTCGACGTTTTTCCATATCTCTTGAAAAAAAAAGTTGCTTGCCTTGGGTTTTTAAGATTTTTTTTTGTTGTACAAAAGTTACATATTGGCAGGTGGAAGGTGTAATAAATAATAAATATACAGTAAATTTCCGTGTTTCGTCTCTTGATTTAATTTTTTAGACGCGGGGGCGTCTACTGTCTTCATTGAAATTAATTGATATGAATTGTGTCACAAGGGTACCTCTGATAATTGTTGAATTAAAATTGTAATTATGTTTATTGCAAGTGAAGGTTAATGAAAATGATGGTTGACCTTCGATTAGTTGTCAGGGCAGTTAAGTGTTTTTGTCTATGCTATTGATGAATTTTTTTCTGCTGTCAAAAATGTTGAGCATCTAGTGATTAATTTATTGGGTTTGTTTATTGGATTATTTAGTTTTGTGTGGTCGAAGGTCTTGTTCACGTAACTTTTAAAGAAAACAAGGTCGTGTGAATCAATTTTATTAGCTTTTGTAACCGCAATAGTAAGGTAAGTTGTTTTTAATTTATCTCGATAGGCGTCAGCTTGGCATATATTTCTTAACGGGATAAAACTAGTTTGTTCAGTTGTTTTTACCAGGAAATAATTTGAAATTACATTTGATGTTTAAATCGCTAGGACATTGCGCCATCTGTTGACAACGTTTTAAGCTGAAGGTGAAATTTATTTTTAGTTCTTAATGAAAGCATATTTTTCAGGTAAATCGATTTCAGGAATACAATAAAAGATGAAATCAATTTGCGTTTACAGCACTTTTATCCTCATGTATAAACAAAACGGTTGCAGCGCTTTTAGTTGGAAAAAGACACCTAAAATAAACAAATAAAATTGGTCGCGGCACTTGACAGGTAATTAATTAACGTTTCAAGTCGTTATCAAATTTTTGGCCGTGTTTATTTTCTCATCCTAGGTTTTATGATAATATAATATCAAGTTTTGCCTTTTAAAAATATGAATGACTTTTTTAAAAAAATATAAAGGTAAGGTAGTAGTATTCGTTTCATCCCTCGGGATCACAAAGTGGACGAGTTCTCGCTCCCACATTTGAACCAATCAGGTTTCGATGGTGTTTACAAGTTGAAACGAGAGTTGAGTGCACGTCGTATATTGTAAAGATTAGAGAGAGAAAAACACAAACTAAACAACAAGCGTCGTCATCTAATTTAAGCGATGCCTACGACGACTAAATGACGAGTGACCTCGATCGCCGGGACACGAAACTTTTCTCAAGTGTCAATTTTAACAATTTTATTTTCGCTTATAAAAACAAATCCAGGAGCGATAAGGAAGGTTTTTGACCCATTCTCGTCGCAATTTTCTCTACAAGCTGTGCCATTAAATGGACGAATCTGTCGAAAATGAAATGAAGAATTGTCAAACACGATGATATCCATTTTTTTCATCTTTTTACTTTTCATTCCGCCCGTTTCATGTGAACCGGGCCCGATTCATACGGGACAAGAGGAAAGTAAGTAGAAATTTAAAAAAGTTCATGTTTTTTTTTTTTATATTGTTTTTTGTCCTTTGATAGTTTGCGGTGATAAAGATATCCGAAACGTGGTCAGTAATTTTAAAAAATTGGAAAACTGTACGGTCATAGAAGGTTTTTTGCAAATTTTGTTGATTGATCGAGCTGATACGAGCGAATATGAAAATCTCACGTTTCCAAAATTACGTGAAATTACCGGTTTTTTTCTACTTTACCGCGTGGCCGGATTACGAAGTCTACGCAATTTATTCCCCAACTTATCGGTCATTCGTGGCACAAAACTCTTCCATAATTTCGCCTTGGTCGTTTATGAGATGATGTCGTTGGAAGAAATTAGTTTGCCCTCTTTGACCCACATTTTAAGAGGATCCGTTCATATTATGAGAAATCCGCACCTGTAATTCGTTGAAATTTCAGTTAAAAAATTTTAATAATTAAATTAGAGGTGTTTTCAAGGTGTTACGTGAATACGATCGATTGGGATTTGATCGCCAAAAGTGGAAAAGGTGATCATTTCATCAAACAAAACCGGGAAAGCAACGAATGTCCCGACCAGTGTCCCACTCAACTCAACTGCCCAAAAAGTCCCGATAAAAGTCTTTGCTGGAATCAACACGTGTGCCAAAAAGGTAAAACGACGTTTTGTTGGACGATCATTCAATTTAGACGTAAACGTATTACTTTAATGTCCTTATTTAATATCTTGTCGCATAAAAACCAAACCCAAATTTATTTTTAGACGAACAAACGTGTTTGGAATAAATATAAAACGAAAAACGCCTTCTCGCGACATTTAAAATAAATATTTTTGTATGATGATAATATATCTCAAGTTGTTATTCGTTTTCCCTCAAGGTTACACGAATTTTTCCATATCCTAAAATTGAATTGTAAATACAAGTTTTATAAATAGAAAAATTAGTAACACGTGTCCCTGCAATTTAAAGAAAATGCGATTAAACGAAATGAATTGCAAGTAATTTGGCGATGTAATTCGATTAAAATAAACGCAACAAATGGTGATTAAATTTCTCTTGTTTTGTAGTTTGTGACGCAAAATGTGGAAATCGATCGTGTTCTACGCCTGACGAATGTTGTTCCGAATTATGTCTCGGTGGATGCAGTGGTAAAAGTAGCACCGATTGTTTTGTATGTGCAGGTGTTCTTTATCAAAATAAATGCTCGAAGAGTTGTCCGCCCTCCACGTACAAGGTTTGTTTATTCCATGTTAAAAATACATTAATCAACTGTTTCATTTTAGTACGCGGATAGGCGATGTTTAACAGAGAATGAGTGTATTGGATTGCCTAGAGAAGTTTGGGATAAACATGAATTGTTACAAGTGAATTGGAAAGTTTTTCAAAATCAGTGTTTACAAGAATGTCCGTCGGGATTTATGGAGGATGAGAAGAATAAACACGCTTGCAAAAAATGCATTGGCCCTTGTCCGAAAGGTAAATTTTATCTTGGTCTTTCGGTTGTAACTAATTTTTTTTGGATGTTTGCAGTTTGTAATGGAATTACAGTCGACAGTGTCGCCACTGCGCAAGAATTGAGAGGTTGTACGAGGATTAGTGGAGCGTTAGAAATACAAATTAGTGGAGGAGGTATTTTTATCTTATTAATTCTAAATATATTTTTTTAAAATTCAAAATTTTATTTTTAGAAAACATTGTAAGGGAATTGGAAGAAAACTTGCAGACATTAGAAGAAGTTGACGACTACGTGAAAATAGTGCGATCGTTTCCGTTGGTTTCTCTCAATTTTTTGAAGAATTTGACAAAAATTAACGGAACGAAAAAAGACAATTCAGAGTAGGAAAAACATAAATTTATAAAATTTAAATTTTTTATTGACTATTATTTTGCAGTTATTCTTTATTAGTTATTGACAATCATAATCTTCAAGAGTTGTTTGATCTAAAGAATGGAACACGCAAATTAGAATTAGTTGCTGGGAAAATATTTTTTCATTTGAATCCCAAGTTGTGTCTGAGCAAAATCAAAGAATTGAACGATGCGTTAAAGTTACCTGACTGGGAAGAACAAGATGTTTCGTCTAGGACGAACGGCGACCGAACGGCTTGTAATGTTAAGCGAATGAAAGCAAAAGTGATTAGTCACACAGCCAGATCGGCTATAATACAATGGGATAATGTCCGTGGAATGTTTAGCGATCATCGATCTCTGTTAGGTTACGTGGTGTCCTATCAAGAAGCGTAAGAAATTTAAAATAATGTTTTATATCGGTTTTTAATTTTTAATTTTGATTTAGGCTTTCAAATAATGTTTCTATATACGATGGTAGAGATGCGTGCAGCGGAGATAGGTATTTTAAATTAACGTAGTAATATTTATTTAATTAAAAATAATTCTTGCAGATGGAAAGAACTGGACGTTGCTGCCTCTGATTCTAAAGAGTACAAACCCGAAGCCCTCGTCATTCCTGATTTAAAACCATTTACCCTATATGCGGTGTATATTCGAACCTATACTGTAGGAAACGAAGATTTAGGGACACAAAGTGACATAATTTATTTCCGCACTTTGTCAGATAGTAAAAAATATTAAACAAAATGCAATGAAATAAGCATTATAAAATGAATTTCTTATTAGATCCGTCAAATCCACAAGATTTAAAAGCAGTCGCGTCATCACCATTCGAATTGAAATTAAGTTGGTCTCCACCACTACGTCCTAATGGAATAGTTACTCATTACGTAATCAAAGGAATTCTTGAAAAAGATGTTCAAGAATTGCTTGATCGTAGAAACTATTGCGAACAGAGTATGAACTTTGATGAAATAAAATGCAAAAAACTTCAATTTAACTTAATTTTTATGAACAGATTTGGTTGTGACACCTCCTAAACAAGAGCTTAAAGTACCAATTCCAACTGAAGAAATGCCCAGTCAATGCGCACCAAGTAAAGAAACGATCGATTTAAAAGAAGCAGCTAAAGAAGCAGAGTTCGAAAACCAATTTGAGGACATGATACACAATCATGTGTTTTTAAAAAAGTATTTATTTGTCTTTTCACCTTATCGTCTTTTTTGACGTGTTTTTGTTTTCAAAAGCCACAAATATTTAAACTCCGGAAGTGGCTCTGATGATTTCTCGAGAAGTAAACGGAGCATCGATAAGGACACGTTCAAAGATCACTCACTCAGCACCGGATCAACATCGTTGGCTACAACGATAACACCATTTTGGAGTTCGACCACGCAGCAAACGATCCTTGAACCTGAACATTTTATCACTATTTCAAACACAACTAGCATAACAATCAAATCGCTCAAACATTTCTCCATTTATTATATCGAAGTTTGTACATTAATAGCACGTTTAACTCATATTTTAATAAGATATATTATTCTTAGGTGTCAGCCTGCCATAAAGATGAGGGTAAAATCATATTATGTAGTCCGAAATCAATCACTACAGCTCGTACAGCCCCATTGCGTACAAAAATTAATAAATGTGAAATCGCTTTCAAATTATAATAAAAATTAATTTTCTAGCTTTTGCTGACATAATCAATTATGAAAAGATTGTGGTTAAAGTACAAAACGATACACTCGGAAAAGTTTTCATTAAATGGGATGAACCCGAAGATCCAAACGGAGTGATTGTCACTTTTGAAATTGAATATAAACGGACCAACATTGAAAATGTATTTGAAATGTTATTTATTTAAACAAACTAAATAATAATGAACTTTTTTATTTGGCAGTACAAACCAGTGTTGGAGTGCATTACTCATATGCAATACCGAGAAAGAAAAGGTTACGCACTAACCAATTTGGGACCAGGAAATTATTCATTACGACTTCGTGCTACATCTTTAGCTGGGTTTAGCAACTGGACAATTCCTATTTATTTTATTATTGAAGATGTTAGCAGTAGTTTAAGTCCGGGCATGTTAGCTCTTATTGCTACTACATCAATTATAGTCGTTTTAGTACTTATTGGAGGCTCCCTCTGGCTTTTCGTTAAGAAAAAGTATTGGAAAAATGAAAAACTTTTGATAGTTACATAAAAATTAATTTGTGGAAAATTTTAGGTATGCGCAAAGTATTCCCAATGGAATTTTATACGCGTCAGTAAACCCAGAGTACATTAGTACCGGAGATGGTAAAGGAAAAATTGACTCAAATTAAATGGAAATTTTAATTTTTTTATTTTTGTAGTTTATGTTCCTGATGAGTGGGAGGTTCCACGTGAAAAAATAACAATTTTAGAAGAGTTAGGTCAAGGATCATTCGGTATGGTTTATTCAGGGATAGCTAAAGATATAATTAAAGGTGTCAGTGAAGTGAAATGTGCTGTCAAAGTGAGTCCCGTTGTGTTTGATTTAATAAATCATTAAATTTGATTTTGTTGTTGTTAGACGGTCAACGAAAGCGCTACTATAAGAGAAAGAATTGAGTTTTTAAACGAAGCTTCAGTTATGAAAGCGTTTTCGAGTTTCCACGTTTTGAAGTTGTTAGGGGTCGTGTCTAAGGGTCAGCCAACTTTGGTCATTATGGAATTAATGGCCAAAGGAGATCTGAAGGCATATTTAAGATCGATGCGACCAGATATCGAAGAAGGCGAAGTACTTTTATTAGTTTTAAAAGTCTAAGATGTTTTTTTATATTTTGTATTTGATTTCAGGATAGTTCACGGAAACCGCCAACGTTAACTTGCATTTTACGAATGGCCAGTGAAATCGCTGACGGAATGGCTTATTTGGCTGCTAAAAAATTTGTCCACCGAGATTTAGCAGCTAGAAATTGTATGGTAGCTGATGATTTAACTGTGAAAATTGGTGACTTCGGTATGACACGAGACGTCTACGAAACTGATTATTATCGGAAAGGAGGAAAAGGGTTGTTACCCGTACGTTGGATGGCGCCAGAGTCTTTGAAAGACGGCGTTTTCACCAGTTTATCCGATGCTTGGTAAAAAAAAAAATATTGTTTAAAACTAGACAGTTAAAACAATATTAATATTTGACAGGTCTTTTGGTGTTGTATTGTGGGAAATGGCAACGCTAGCGTCACAACCTTACCAGGGGTTGTCTAACGAGCAAGTTCTCAAATACGTCATCGATGGAGGAGTGATGGAAAAACCTGAAGCATGCCCGAACAAACTGTTAGTAAACAAACAAATGATAAAGTGAAATATAGAGTTAATTGATAAAATGTTAATCTTTAGATACGATCTCATGAGGAGCTGTTGGTATCAGAACCCAAAACTCCGTCCTACATTTTTGGATCTGGTCAAAATTTTACTGCCATACGTGCGACATAGTTTTGCCACGAATTCTTTTTATTATAGTCAGGAGGCAGAACGCCTTACTAATAAACCACCAGATTTAAACAGCCCTACGACGCCACTTTTTAGTCCGAGTGAAATGTTAGAGGAAGACGAAAACGAACTCAATTGCTCTTTGCCATTTGCAAGAAATCCGAACGAAACGTCGAATGGCAGCAAAGGGTTATCGAGTGGAGGCAGCAACGATAGTAAACTCAGTACTCCCTCGTCAAATGGAGGCTTAGTGAATGGACATTTTTATTTACCCGAAACGAACGTTAGTAATTGCTAGTATCAAAGAAGAAAAAAAGAAATATTTTTATGTGGTCCTATTGACAATCTTACTCAGGGGTTTCGTCCAATCATTTCAACTTACTTAATTGTAGCACAAATTGTCACGATCCATAAGTAAAAACCTATCACTTTGAAATTGATATTGAATAGTAAACGTTACGTTTATTATTTACTGTTTTGTAATTTCTTTTTTTTGTTTTAGTCAGAAATTTTAATCTTGAAAAGTATTTTGATACAGAAGACCATGTACAAAACAAAATAATATAAAAATAATTCACATTTTTGCTCATATTAAGTTCACTGTAACTGTGATAGGAGTTATAATAAGAGTAGAGCTATTTAAGTAATTTTCCGGTTTAAGGATAGTGTTCCATCCTCAATTCTTGTGGGCTGTTCAAGTGCCAATTCATCAAAATTATGTAATAAAATATAAGCCTACATTGTACTGTTAACTAATTATTGTGAAATTTTAATGAAAGTGTTGTCATGTACTTTTTGTGTAACAGCACAATTATTATACATTCCATTTTGTAAATTTAAAGTTTAATCAAAATGTTTATAGAAAAACTGTTGGGTATGTTTTGTAGTTTTTTTGCTTTGAAGTTATTTCTCAAAATTATTATTTCTGTTTGGAAGAACAAGTGTACTGTTGGTGCCTTTCTATTTTTAGACTCAGCAAGTTTTTCAAGATAAATCGGCAATATCTGATTCGTTAGTTATATATTAGAGTGTTTTCGTCTGTGATAGCGTACTTTAATATGGGGGAAAAGAAACACTAATTGTGGATGTAGATTTATTATTCATATTTTGTATGTTTGATGGTTTAAAACAGTAAACTACAAAAACAATTAATTGCACTTGGTATACATCTAAAATGCTTAAATTTTCCCTATTTTCTCTTCGTTTAAAATATCCTTTATTTTTTCTTCAATATTTGAATAATATTTCATCTCGGCTAAAATCATTTGAGCGGATTCCCAATCTTGTTTTCGAAATTCTTTCGATACTTTTGTCATCAGTTCGGCTATTTTAGCTGAATTTTTTTTTTCCATGTCTTTAATTTTATTTATATCGGACGGATCCATTAATGTTTCATTGATTTCCATGATTTTAGTTAAGAAATCAGTGTCCATCGTGATATTTTCTTCTTCCAAGGGTTTTCCTTTAATTTCTAGTATGTAAAGACCTCGTTTGAAGGGTTTGAGTAGAGTTTGATAAGCTTTGTTTATTTGGGCTGAGTAAATGGCTGAATATTCTTGTTCAGTCTTAGAAAAGAGAAACATTTTAGGTTTTTAGGTGAGATATAATTTTATTTTCTTACTTTAGTCCTCTGGCTAAATTTGTCAGGGTGAAATTTTCTTTGCAAATCTTTAAATTTATTCATCAAATCAGGCACGTTGATATCAAATGTCTCTTCAATTCCGAATATTTGAAAATGGTTCAATTTTAAATTTGGTGATTGCAGGGCGTCGCATTTGGAGCAGACGAACTCAGTTGCCCGCACCTGAACATGGCATTTCCAGCAAACTTTTTGTTCATTTTTCGAATTTATGGAACTAAATAATCGTAAATTCTGATGTATTTTACAGAACTGGATATTACGCGTCGTTTGGCCCGCCTGTGGACGGATACATTTCACAATTCTCAATAAATTAACACAAATACTTGTACTTATAAGTCTTCGTACAGCAACGCCTGCCATTACGGCAGGCTTTGAAAAAAAATAACCACAGCTTACTTAAAATATAATAAAATATTAAAAATGTTGATTTGATATAAATAGTAGTAAATTTAATTAACACAGCTTAAAGTTTATTTATCATTTGAAATATGTAAAATTTTGTTTGATAGTTTTGATTAGTAGGCAGGCCTATTAAATTTAAAGAGGGCTTAGGTGGGATCATCATGGCTGCTCGTAGTGAGAAACTCAGGATTGTTTTATTACGTCTGAATTTATATATATTTTTCGGTTTCAAGTATTTATGAAACAAAAATCATGGCATTTGACGAATCAAATTTTTCACAAGAAATGGAAATTTTCAAATCTCAGGTTTAATTTTAAATTGTCATTTCATGCACTTCCTTATCCTAAAGATTTTGTTTTGCAGTTGAAAAATGCGGCAGACGTGTTCGATAAAATGCCGGAATTTGAACAAATAAAAGCTCTAGATGTTGTTAAAGATTTATTTAATCATCTCCAGTCTTCCTTGGGTCAAATGGACCCCGATCGCAGTTCAAATAAACTAATCAACGCTGACATATCTTTGACAGAACAAGTAAAAATCCACACGTTTTATAGTTCCTATAATAAATTTTAATATATCTATAGGATCTAATCAACTGTCTTGTAATTGAAACTCAACAAGACGATATTCTCAATTGGAATGAGACACATTTAACCAGACCTGAAAATGGATTAGAAGAACAGTCGAAAAGTTGCGGCTCACTTCAAGACACTATTTCTGATTTAAGTAACGTCATTACGGAATCGTTAGTGCAATTAGAACACACTGATTCTTTAATTAATGAGAAGAAAAGTGCAATCGATGAAACAAACTGTGATAATAATTCCTGCAATTCCTGCAATACTGGTACCTTCAATGTTTGTAACCACCTTTAATTTAAAATATTAATTTCATTAAAAAATTTAGATAAAAATGAAGAAACGATGACGGGTTTGGATGGCTTTGAAGACGTTTCAAAAGGGCCGTGCAATGAGACATGTTTAGAGAATAAATCAACGCGACGAACTTCGCAACGCTTAGCAAACAAGAAAAGTAAAACAAAAAACGAAGAAGAAAATGGGGAAAACAGTATTATCGAATTAGAATCAAAACGTCGTACCAAGAAACAAATTTTCGTATGTGATAAATGCGGAGAGAAATTCGAAGAGGAAAAAGAATATAAATCTCATCAACATGAAGAAGACGAAGAAGCGAGTCAGAAAACTGAAGAATTTTCATGTCAAGAATGCAATTTAAAATTCTCCCATCAACAACATTTTCAAAAACACATGAGCGGCCATCACCGCAACAACTGTAAATTATGCAGCGCTCAATTCGCCAAGAGAAAAGCTCTGTGTCGTCACATGAGAGTCACCCACATGATCAACGAACCAGAGAAATTGTACCACTGTCCACACTGCGAACGGAAATTCATGAAACGACCGTCTCTCTACGTTCATTTAAAAGAACACGCAAAAGGGAAAATTGTGTGCATGAAATGCGGCCTCATGTGCGAAACGAAAGAAACATTCAGCGAACACATGTCGAAACATTCGGAAGAAGCGAAATTTCACTGCAAAAAATGTAACGAGAGTTTTTTACGGCGTCAGCAATACGAACAACATTTAACGGGACACGATAAATACAACTGCACCAACTGCGATATCAATTTCTCGACCAAGAAACATCTTCTCAAACATAAACGAGTTGTACACGGAATCCAAACGCGAGAAGAGAAAAAACACATCTGTTTCATTTGCCAGAAAAAATTCCAGAGACCGATGCTACTGGAAATTCACATGAGATTGCACACGGGAGAGAAACCTATTCAATGTACGCACTGTGATAAGAATTTCCGCACGCCAAAAGCGTTGGCTAAACACATGAAAACGGCAGCTCATTTAAAAGCAACGGGCCAAGACGAGAGCGACGCGAGCGAAATGGATAAGAGATATTTATGCGCTCAATGCGGCACAAAATTCTACAGACGACAAGGTCTAATTAGACATATGCAGCAATTGCATAGCGAAGAACGGCCTTACACTTGTCCATATTGCGATTACAGTTGTAAATGTAAAACAAATTTAAAACGACACGTTGAATTGCACACTGCAGATCGACGATTCGTCTGCGAACTTTGCGGAGCGTCATTTCATGCACGGGCCACACTCAAAGAACATCACGCATATGTACATTCAGAAGACCGCAATTTCCTCTGCTCGGTCTGCGGGAAGGGTTTTAAAGGGAGGAGCGGATTGCGGCGACATGTGCGCATACACAGCGATGCGAGACCTTACGTTTGTTATTGCGCCCAATCGTATAAACGAATGAGTCACTTGAAGAGACATATGATAGCTATTCATGGGGCGTTGTTTAAGAGTAAAAGAGTGAGTAAAATTACAGCTGATGAGAATTCACAGTCGAGTTCGATGAGCGGGAATGCGGCGGGTGGTGAATCACTGGATTCTCTGAAAGAGAAATCTGAGAATTTACTTTTGAATGTTGAAAATGTTGATTTGTTACAAGTTCAAGAGTTGCTGCCTTCCAATCAACATCTATCTTTACCGTCCGTTTCACCATTGCCTACTAATCAACCACCTGCGCATATTTTTAGTTCTGATGTTAATTATTCGCACGATTATCCTCTATCGTCTTCGTCTTCTTCGTCTGATGTTGCTAATCATTTTACATTTTGTATGTCACTTTCCCAGCCTTTTACTTCTTCTAATCAATTGGTACAAAATTCGCAGTTTTTCCCGCCAACTGAGTCGACGTCTTTGCTTTTGCAGGATCATTTACAAGTTTCTAATGAAATGCCTACGGACAAAATGAATAATGGAACAGTTTCTACTGTGCCTAAAATGTTTGCTCATTCTACTAGTTGAAATTTATATTTTTACTGGAATTGGTAGAGAGAATTTTCTTTTCACTATTTGTTTAATTATGAGTGTGCGTTGTTATTATTATAGTTATAGTACATGTCTTTTCGATATACATAAAATATGTGATTTGTTTTTTTTTTTCTTTTTTTAAAGAAAAGTGCCTTTAAAAAAGTTTGTTGATGAATTTGTATTACATTTTAATCCATTTATAATTGTGGCAGCAAATTGTTTTGGTTTTGCACTGTATTTTTAAATTAAGTTAATTTTTTATTAATAGAAATAAAAAGTATAAAAATAATGGGTATTTGATCCGCGATGACGTCATTCTTTGTGTTTGCTCTACATCTCGTCTCGTGAGATTCTCGTTGGCGTTGTTGTTTCGACATCTCATTTTCGGTTGTTTGGTGGCGATCTAATATAAGGCGAGCGGCGATGGCTGCTAATAATTATTTCGGTTTCACACACGGCGGAACACAATACAGGTTAGTTGCTCGAAATGCCGACGTATAAATGGGTGAAAAAATTGAGTTGTATTAAGACGCATTTGGCGGGTGTTAATTGAAAATTTTGCCGAAGTAAAATGGCGGCATTCGACAACACGAGTTTACCCCTAAACATTTTGCCCTCGTATTTTTATTGATCCAAATAAACTGTGACTAACGTTTCAATAAACTTTGATAACCTAAATTTAACTTCTGGTAAATACCCAGGGTTAAAAGAGAAAAATGAGATAATCTGGGCGAAATTTATTTTGCCGGGTATTCAAAATGGCGTTTATTGAAAATGTTTTGGTTTTTTTTTTCTACTTTGCAGTGCAACTCCAGCAGCAACTTATCAGCCGGGACAACCAGGTTATACAGTCGGACCTGCAACACAGACGTACGCATCAACTGCCCGCACAGGACAAGCTGCATCGTATGAAGGTTATCAAACAACCCACCCGACCAGTAACTACGGCTATGGAAATAGGCAACCAGAGACTGCACCACCGCCACCGCCCGCTACAACTCCAACCTACGAGACGTACGGATATGCAAGAACGGCAAACGCACCTACTTATGACGGTACTAAATCGTATTATCCACAACCCGCTAATGCAACCTACTCTACCACTGAACCGACTGCACATTATCAAGCTGGTAATTGATGGAATGGTTTTTGATTAATCTTTATTTATTAATTTGCTTTCACACAGCTGCAAAACCAGCGTACACGACAAACGCAAGTTTCACCGCTGCTGCAAGACCTGTCACTAACGTGAAAGCACCTACCTCAGCCTATGGTTATTCGGCTGCAACAGGAACAGCAACGTACAGTTCTAATTATGGTTCTACACCTGCTACCACTGCTTCTTATACAGGGGGTAAGTAATAAAATTTGTTTTAGAAATGAAAAATTAATTATATTATTTAACTAGGTACTACATATTCTGGGTACGATGCTGCGCTGTACACAGCTGCTACTGTTTATGTACAGCAGCAGCAACAAGCTCATGCCAACCCGGCTAACAAGAATGCGGCTGGTTGGGCGGCCTATAAGAAGGGGAATATGAAATCGAATAAACCGAAACAACCGCCAAAGCCACAACAGTTGCACTATTGCGATGTGTGTAAAATTAGTTGTGCCGGTCCGCAGACGTATCGAGAACATTTAGAAGGACAGAAACATAAAAAGAAAGAAGCAGCTGCCAAATCCGGAAATGCGGCACAGAATGCACGTGGGGGGAATTCTCTGCGATGTGAATTATGTGACGTGACGTGTACTGGAGCTGATGCGTACGCTGCTCATATACGAGGCGCTAAACATCAAAAGGTGCGAAATTTAAAGATTGAAATTTATGTTATACAAAGATAAAATTTTCTCTTTTCTAGGTTGTAAAATTGCATACAAAGTTAGGGAAACCAATTCCGTCGACTGAGCCTGTGCTCGTGGCTAATAGTGCTGCCATGAATGCTGCTACTATGGGCAAAATGCCCGTTACTGTTGGCATGATGGCAGGAGCTGGGGATGCTGTAGCTAAGAAAGTAGTAGCTACACCAAAAATTACTTTTATTGGTATTATTATCATTTAAAATTTTAAGATCGGAATTTAATTATTCTCTTTAAAGGTGGAACAAAATTGAATACAACTGCTCCACCGCCACCACCTGAAGTGAAAGACTTAAAATTGGTGGAAGAACAGTTTAAAGAAGAAATTAAGATGATGGAATATCCAAAGATGGAAGAGAAACCGGAGATTCAACCCGTCGGACAAGATTATATTGAAGAAATCAAAAATGATGAAGGAAAAGTGATTAGTTTTCAGTGCAAATTGTGCGAATGCCGATTCAATGATCCAAATGCTAAGGAAATGCACATGAAAGGACGTCGACACCGTCTACAATACAAAGTTTGCATATGATATTAAAATTGATTAAAATTATTTTAATCTGAAATTTATTTTTGCAGAAAAAAGTGAATCCCGATTTGGTGGTGGACATTAAACCGAGTTTACGTCAAAGGAAGTTACAAGAAGAGAAATTACGGCGGCAACAGATGAAGGAAGAATTTTGGCGCAGGAGAGAAGAAGAGAGGTGAAAGGAAATAAGAAAAATGTTAAACAAAATTCAACAATTAATGTTACAGCGCTAATTGCAGGATGATGGAAGAAGAGGAGAGAATTTTTTGGGAAGAACGACGTCGATACGAAGAGGAAATGGAATATTACGAGTGGTACCGTCGTTACGGACGCGAAATGCGCGGGCTACCGCCGCCACCCCGTCCGTTCCCGGCTCAGCTTCAAGGTGGACCACCCATGGTATATAAATATAAATATTTATAAAGGGAGTAAAAGTTAACTAAAGTTTCTAATTTCTTGTAGCCCATGAGACGACCCGATTCGTCCGATGATAGACACGTGATAGCTAAACACGCACAAATTTATCCTAAAGAAGAAGAACTTCAAGCCGTTCAGAAAATAATCACTAATACAGAAAAAGCTTTAAAACTCGTTAGCGATCATTTGGCCGAAACGTAAATTGTTTTTACTTACAATTTTCAAAAGATTTGAAATAATTTTTGATGTTCAGTGAACCGGCACCAAAGACGGCACCAGTCGAGGTGAAGAATGAACCGTTGGAAGAAGTTTCTGTTAAACAAACGTAGATTTTTGTCAAAATGTTTTGGATTTTGTTTTACCAAAAAATTTGTTCGTTTTTTAAGTGTGGAAGGTGACGCGTCGTTGATCTTAACTGCTCCGCCGCCTCCCCCCCCACCACCACCACCACCGCCGCCGCCGACTCCGCGAACTTTGAAGGGAGTGATGAGAGTAGGAGTTTTGGCCAAGGGATTGCTGCTTCACGGCGACTTGAACGTCGATTTGGCCGTCATGTGTTCCGAGAAACCGACCGTTTCCTTATTGCAGAAAGTTGCTGATAATTTACCCGTTCAGATGCAGGTTAGAGCTATTACAATATTTGCAAACAACTCTGTGTAAGACAATATTTTTTTAATAGACGGTTACCGAAGAAAAATACGAAATCAAAATTTGCGTGGAAGAAGCAGCCATTATGGTTTTGGCTACTGATGAACCAAAGACGTCAGTCACTATTACTCTGACGTCACCAGTAATGCGTGAGACTAATCTGCCAGAGGGAGGCGGTAGGATAAAGAGTTTGCTTTACAAACGCAATTTTTTTTTTTTATTCTATTATTTTATATACATTTAAAAAACAACAAAAAGAAAAAAAAAGGAAAACTTTCGGTGGCTAAGCGAAATTAATTCGTTGGGAATGCAATTACGACATGAAGATAATTGGCATGTTTGTTCATTTTATTTAACGAGAAGAAAAAGATTTAACCGAGTTGCAAACCTAACTGAAGACATAAAATTAAAAATGATTATACTGTCCCCTCTTCAAGAAATTAGAAGGAAATGGTAAATTTGTTGAAAAAGTTTAGTAGAAGGCATTTGAAAAAAAAAATTGGTTGCACCGGTTTGTTGCTGTTATAATTTGTTTTTTTATTTAATAGGATTTGTCTTTTGTCTCTCGTCTTTTTTGTCGATTTGCCAGTCGACTTTTATTAATGATATGCCTTTCTACTTTTCTTTATTGAACTCTTCGAGTAAATCTAGGTACCCTACCCAAGAGGGGAAAGTACATGTCCAGGGGGGTCAATGCCAAGGGGTTGTTTCTATTTTTTCTGAACGACACTCAAAACTCTCTCAAATTTGGTCATAAAAATGAAAAAAAAAATGTTATTTGGGAGTCGTTATGAAAAAAAACACCTTTGATCATTGACCAACCTGAACCAACATGGCTCCATCCTGCTCTGGTTTTAGACAATGTCAATGTTAAAGACCCACCGGACGTTCTGGACAGGCAAAAATGCCTGGATGCCCTGGCTGCTCTACGCCATGCTAAGTGGTTCCAGGTTCGGATCATTTCGTTTACTTTTCAGCCTTATGTAAATTAATTATTAGTATAACTTTTTATTTTATTATTTTGTTATTTATGTAAATGTTGGTTAGGATATTTGCGGGTATTTTAAGTGTCGGGTGTTGGGGGTTGAATCCCTCTGCTTACAGATAAAATGGCAGACAGAAATATTGTGCACGATTTAGCCAGCCCTCTCTCTCTCTCTCCGCGATATTTCTTTTAATTTTTAGCCTGTATCCAGAGGGGAAATCTGCTTGAACATGAGGCTGGAAAGTCGTTGGAAGTGCACGCAGAGTAAACCAAAACTTATTCTGCCAGCAATTCTGTTCCGCGCTATAAAAATGGATGAAATTTTTTTTCTTTTTTATGTTGCCCCCTTAACGGATCTGGACTGTTGTTTAGTTGGCTTCAACTTTTACCCCAGTTTTTTCATTTTCTTTTCATGAGAGAGGGAAAATTGAAGGGAATTTAATTGTAAATTTAAAACAAAACCGGCATGTTTTCAGTCCAGATTCTTAACCTCTCATTTTGATTGTTATTACTTTGAACTGACGTTTTATTGGGACTACAGGCTAGGGCTAATGGACTGCAGTCGTGCGTCATGGTCATTCGAATTTTGAGAGATCTTTGCCAAAGAGTTCCTACGTGGGCGCCACTCAATAGTTGGGTTCGTTTATTTTACACGGAAATTTCATTAGTTTATATTTATTGAATTAATAACTGTATATTTTCTAGGCTATGGAATTACTTGTTGAGAAAGTTATTAGCAGTGCTGGACAACCGTTAAGTCCTGGAGATGCTTTACGACGAGTATTTGAAGCGATCGCTTCGGGGATTCTGTTACCTGGTAAATGTTAAAGGCGTTTTTTTACCGTTTTAATTTTAAAATTTGTCACTAGGCGGTCCTGGATTACTGGATCCATGCGAGAAAGATCCAGTGGATGCAGCTGCCACTTTGAGTAATCAAGAGCGAGAGGATATAACGGCCAGTGCTCAACATGCGTTACGTTTGTTGGCGTTCCGTCAAATTCACAAAGTGCTGGGAATGGATCAATTGCCACCTCCCAAATTTGTTAGACCCAGGTTCAATCGTAAACGCCGAAGGGATAATAGTTCAGGGGAGGGAACTGAAGAAGGTTCTTATTTTATTTCGGTTGCTTTGTATTAAATAATAATACTAACTTTCGTTAAATAGGTGCCGATGGCAAGAAAGATAAGAAAGAGGATTCAGAAAAGTTGGCTGATACTATTGATATGATCCAAGATGGAGAAGCTAAAGTTTAGATAGTTGTATTTTGTGTTCTTTTTTGGTATTTAAATTTTTTTTTCATCTGTGAATCGAACAACAACGCAAGTCGTTTATTTTTTTTTTATTTTTTTTTAGTTTTAAGAAGATAAAGCTATCATTCCTTAACGCCATTTTTCTGTTTTTGACACGAATTTTGCAAATGTTAACTTTTCATGTTCCTCCCTCATTTGTATAATTGTCTGGTCAGGCCAATTTTTTTCTTTTCTTGTGTTATTGTAGAAATTTTCAGAAATAAACTATAAACGTAAGAATAAATAATTTTTTATTCAGAGTAAGAAGAAGCTGCTGTGTGAAACGAATCGGTTGACGAGTTACAAAACCATTTTAGGACGTAGAAAGAACAATCCTCTAATCCCGTTACAAAAATCGTACCGTCGTGATTGTCTTCGGTTAGCCCATCCAACCAGTTTGTTTCGCATAAAATCATTTGCGCATTGCCTGGGGAACTCGGTCTGTTTTGTATTTTTGTAACTACTTAGAAATTTTTGATGATAATTTTTACTTACCTAGATGCTGGAACGAACCACTTCAAAACTGGTTTTTTAGTTTTATGACTAAAAACTAAAAAATTCGGGTGTTGCGAGCTTTGTAATGGACACATTATACAAAAATATTTTTTCCCAACTCCGAGAAGATTCTTCACTTTAACCTGTAAGGTATGTTGGTATTTCATAGTCTTATTCTCAATGTCCCAACAACAAAATAAAGTCACACCCGATATGGCTGGGTCTTGTTTGATAAAATAGACAAACTTGGAATCGCAGTGAAGCCCGGGCGTAAAAAAGTTAAAATTAGATAAAGAAGTTGAAATTCTTTGATTGCATTTAATATCGTAAGGTGGGCCAATGTTTAAAATAACCGGCCAAATACGAATTTCGTGTCTGTCCATACTCAATAGAAGCATTTGGTCGTCTATTTCAGTTGAAACTAAAATGACAGTCAACACCCAGTGATTGTGACCTCTCAGTGCAGACCACATTTGACCTTTACTTATGGACCAAGTACGAATGGTGTCATCAGCTCCGCCACTTATTAGTAAATCGTGATTAAAATTGTAATCTAAACTGAATACAGCTGCTGTGTGCTGAGCAAAATCTTTTAAATGATTCGTTGATTTCCAGCAAAACGATTTCAAATTTCCGGCGTACGATGCCATAATAAGGACGTTGTTATCGAATTTTATACTCGAGATTGAACATTCCGTAGGAATTATCGTTTCGCAGGTATCCTGCTGAGTATCCCAAATACGAATAGAATGATCGTCAGCGGCTAGATTAACAAAAAAATATTTTAGAAAACCCAGAAAATGCTTTAACGTGAATAAGTTACCTGTGGCTAATTTATTTCGCCAGTAATAAGCGGCAGTTACACGAACTGCGTGTCCTCTATAGTAAATGTTTTTACAAGCATTATAATTTTTCATTTTCGATAAAAGGTTGGACATGTACAGGAACTTTTGTTTCCATTTTTTTGCTGACAGTTCGTGTCTTTCTGTGTTTAATTGTAAATCTAAATCGATGCATGCATCGTACCAAATGCTCGTTGTGTTTGAAATGAAGTTGTTCCATGTAGTACAAACTTGGCAACAAATTAATAGGGATATTGGATCGAGAAGCTTTAAAATGTATTCCACTATTTCGCGGGGTAAGTGCCGAATCAAGTCTCGATATACTAGATTGTTCAGAGTTGTTTGTAGATAGTGTAATTGACGGCAGGAACCTGCTTTTATTAAAGCTGCTAGCGTCTCGTTTCGTTCTTCGTCAGTTAGGTTTTTGTAATCGGATGACAGCTTGTCTAACCAACTTTGAAACACTGTCAATATAAAAATAGGTTTTGATTTTACGGAAAACCATAGATGTAATATTCATTACCTGGATTCGCATGTTTTTGGTTACTAGCCATGTTTATGTTTTAATGTGATCGCCATGTGCAATTGATTTGGCGCCATCCAGTGGGTAATTTGTGCAACTAGTGAGGTAACAAATTAGATCACGAAAAAAATTAGTTTTATTAGATTAATACGATTGCTCCAAGAATATATGTCAACAAACATTTACATACAGATTGTGCATTGATAGTTGCTTTTGTAAATGAATATTATTTAAATTATCAGTGACTGAGTAGTAGATCGTCTTTATTACGAGATCTTCTCACAAAGACGTATATACCTCCAATTAAGAGTAATAACAGAGGAATTCCCAAACCAACAACTATCACAATAATAATTGCAGTTGATATTTCGTCTTCGGGGGGAATACCATACCCAGTCGATAAAGTCCTTAAACAAAATTCACTAATTAGTCTATTTTTTTATCGATCTTTAGTTTGTAGTTTACCAAGAACTGTAATTAGTTTTGGAGTAAAACTCGTCTCCTTTTATTCCAAAAGTGACATTAAGAACTTGTGCAGACACCTTCTTGAGATGAGGCGCGTAAAATGCATACGCCAAACTGTGTTCAAATGCCGTATCATTGAAGTAACTATCAAAGAGAGAATAAATGATACAAAAGGTAAAATTAAAGACATTTAACACTTACTAGTCTTGAATGTCTGCCTCATAAGTGACCGTTGAATTTTCTATTACAGGATTTACACTTGTATACACAATTGGTTTCCACTGAATAAACGCACCCAATTTACTACCACGCACATTAGATGTCCAAACTTGAACCAGCTGAGCGAAATAAAAATTAGACGATGCCAAGTTTTATACAAACTAATAAAATATTTACTTTGAAAATTCCAGGCGTGAATTCGTCATCGAGAGATCGTGAATATGAAACTTTAAAATCAGAATCGGGTTTAGTGACTACATAAGCCATTTGTACAGCAAATCGTGGTTTTTTAAAGTTGTACGGAACGTTATCTAGAGTTAGTTGTATTTGAGTTGAGTTAATGATGTGCATCAAATGAGGCAAGTCTGCGGATCTGTCATCGAAATCGAAGGCTGACAGCTGTAAAACATAAAATTTGTACATTCCAAATTTAAGCAAAAAATGTAAGTTTACTTTTATAGACATTGAGTAATTTGCAAAGAATTTTTTGGAAAATTGAAGTAATTGGTATTCAGCAATGATGGAATGATTGTCGTTGCTTGCTTGCACTTGTACCGGATTCCATTTCATTTCGTAGAAAGGTAAAGTGGTCACATTATGAGGAAAAATTAAGTTCACATTGGCGGTATCATTGCCATCGAAAAATGAATACAACTAGAAATGATAAAGACATTATTTTTCCATATAATTGAAACGTATATCTTATACCTTTGTAAATATTAGCGCGTAGGAGTAGTAAGGAAGTTCATTAAAAGACGCACTGCCCTCATCGTTAGAGCAGTTGACCAAAAATTTTGCTTTATGTGACGTAATCGCCGTTAAAATTACTAGAGATCCTTTCGTGCTGTATATTCGATGTAAAGTGTCATTTTTGCCTATCGCTATCACGTGAACTATTGACGAATCATTTTCACACTTGTGGATTTCTGGTGTTAATAACTGTCGGAATAAAGTGGCATCGCAATTAAATTATGGTGACTAAAAAGTTGAAGTTTTCGTATACTTGTCTGTGTTCTGTCGATTTAGTTGCATTGGTGATTGCAATTAGAAAGAGAAAAAAAGTTATATACAGACGAAATTCAGCCATTTCATTTAAAATGTCACATGCTTATGCATCAAAACAGATTGTAATCAAGAAATTTCGTGCCCTCTGTAGTCACCTTGATAAAACATTTACTCTTCTCCAGATTCCTCTGCATAGCGCTGCCAGCTGGCGTTAATGTTTAGCGGTAATTCTCACCACCATGAACAAATTTGAATAAAAAAATAGTAAGATAATTTTATTGCACGAAATTAAAGAAAATAAAATAAAACTGAAGCTAAACACATATACTAAGACATTGTAAATATATCTATGGTTTTCCAGGTTTTCTTCTGCTTGATGCTGCCATTTGGCAATAATTTTTGACATAATACTCCAGGTAAAATTTACAAAAAAATGAACGGTATACTTTACGCGTTTTTTAATTCAAAATAAAAATTGAAGCCACACTTTAAACGCCAGCTAAGATAATAATATACTTTTTAGAAGTTTAATGTTTTGCCCGCCAGGTGTCGTGTCGTTTTCTCACTGCTACCATGTGGATCCGTTTTCGTGTGTATTAATATCTTACGAATGTAAACGATCGTTTATGTGAAATGACTAGTTTTAAGAGAACATTAATACCCTCGTATCCTCGTATTGGGGCTGGTGTAACGAGTGAAACTCTATATTGGCAAAAATTAGGAGTAAGACGATGACAATATAGCGTATATATTTATACCTTAGAATTAATTTTATTATTTTTCCTTCCAGTTTCCATTTATTCACAAAGAATTTGGTCAAATCACCCACATCGATTTCTCACCTGTAGAACCCTACTATTTTGCTGCATCATTTTTTAAAAAAGTAAAATTGTAAAAACATACAATGAAATATTAACGCACAGGTTTACATTTAGGTTCAAATATTTAATTCATCAAATAATGAAATATACCGAACTCTATCTCAATTTCACGGAGCTACGTATGGATGTTCGTTCAGACAAGATGGTAAATTACTTGGAGCAGGTGACGAAGAAGGAGTTGTACGTTTATTTGACGTGTCTTCAAAGACCAAACTCAGAGATTTCAAAGGACACACAGGGTAAAATTAAAGTTTTCAGTATACCTCAAACTTCTAATAATTTTATTTTATAAATAGGCCGGTACGTAAATGTGCGTTCATTAAAAACGATATTCACATAGCGAGTTTTTCCGAAGACAAATCAGTCAAAGTGTGGGACATTCCTTCGTCTGCACAACTTCATTCATTTAGTGAACACACCGTAAATATATTTTTCAATTTTTAATTTTTTTAATTTAATTTTTTACTGTTCTGGGTTTTGTAGGATCGAATAACAGCTGGTGCAGTAGCCACCACTAACCAAGACATTATATTTTCCGGTTAGATTTGTTTATTAGCTTTAGTTGTTATATTAAAAGGAATTGCATGTTGTAGGTTCTTATGATCATTCTGTAAAAATGTTTGACGTGCGGCAACCGAACTCTGTGTGGACAGCGGATCATGGTTCGCCCGTCGAAGCCCTTTTAGTTTTACCGTCGAGCGGAATCGTCATTTCTGCCGGAGGTGTCGACATTAAAGTGTGGAATGCCGTAGCTGGAGGATCATTAATCGCTAAAATTACTCAACATCATAAAACCATCACCTGTTTAAGTTTAGCGAGTGGAGGGAGAAGATTTATGTCGGGATCTTTAGATTGGTAAAATTTACAAATTCAATTTGTTTGTTTTGTTTAATGGTTGTTTTTAATAGTCATGTCAAAGTGTATGACGTTACAACGTATCAACCTGTCGCTACATTGAATTACGAATCGCAGATTTTAAGTCTCGGAGTTGCCGTAAGGATATTTGAAATATAAAATATTTGAATGGTTTAAATTTTATACTGTGTTTAGCCTGATGACAGCGCTTTGGCTGTTGGCATGAGTGACGGATCTTTAGCCATTCAACAACGGAAGAAATCAGTTGAACAGGAACAAGTTGCTCCGAAGAAGAGAAAAGCTTCCTATAAATATCTATTGGAAGCAAAAACGTTTCAACCGACTCATGTAAAAGGTCCACATCTTTTTCTTTACATTTTAGTATTAATTGTCATTTTTTAATTTTAGAATGACATCGAAGTGACTAAAGAAAAAAGAAAAAGTTTAGCAAAATTTGACAAACATTTAAAAAAATTTAATTCGAGTGCAGCTTTAGACTGCGTTTTACAAGTAATAACTCACTTTTTAAAAATTCAGTTTTATCGATTTTGTAATTTTGCAGGAATTTCGAACGAAACGCAAACCGGAAGTGGTAGTCGGTGTTTTTAGAGAACTAATTGCAAGAAATGCAATTCGAAGTGCAGTTGCTGGTAAACAGCCAAGAAGTTTGTGTGTTTTACTTCATTTTCTCCAACGGTACATAAACGACATCCGATTCATGCGAGTTCTTATTGACGTCACTAACATCGTAATAGGTAACATTTTAATTTCAAGATTGATGCGTTTGACTAATCGAGTTTTATCTGCAGACATTTACTCGCCTGCCACTTCAGTTTCCCGCAGCGTGCGAATCATGTGGAATAAACTGAACCATAAATTAGAACGGGGAGTGAATTATATGAAAGACGTCATGTCTTTAAAAGGAACGATGGAGATTTTATTAGCGGCAGGAGCAGCAGCGAGTGACAGCAGCACGGAAATATCCAATTTAACTAGTTCAATGAGTACGGGAAGTGAAAGTAATATGACTAAAATTAGTTTTGGTGAATAAATATTTGTTTATTCTGTCATATCGCATGAATTATCTACATATTTCTCTTGAATATTGGCTATTTGAAAGTAATCAACATCAACTCCCATCGCTGTCGATAATCGGGCGTCCATATTTCTTTCTTCTTTCGTTCCAGATACATAACCGTTACGGTTATCTATTCTTTTGACAACTTTCAAAACGTTTTCTTTATCCTAAATATTTAAATTTGATCAATTATTTAAGGATTAATTTTCTACCGAAAATTACTTGAATATTTAATGGAACGAAATTAACGAGAGAACGATCTTGGATTAATTCGCTCAGAGCTCGGTTTAATTTTTTATATTTCTCCATAAAAGGATCATCCTGAAGTAGAAATAACATTTTTAAATGAACTGGTTTTCACAGTTAATAATAATAATTTTAATTACCGGTATTTGATCTAAAAGGTAGTTCAAGTCCAAAACATCAGTGTAAAATTCTAAACTGAAGGCAAGTTTCTGCTCTTTTTCAATCAAATCAATTTTGGAGAGAACGTTTACTGTTGGTAGGTCAACTGGGATAGAAATTTTAAGTGTTATTATTAGAAAGGTTTGAAATGTATTAAATTGTACCATGCATCATTGTCCACGTAGTTGTTAGAACGCCTGAAATGAAATTACTGGCGTCTGTGCAGTGATGAGAGTCAAGTAACTGGACCGCGCACAGACGTATGTCCCATTTTTCCATACATTCCACCACATTTTTCACCGAATTGTGATGAATATAAAGTTCTGCTTGACCGGGACAATCTATTACTAAATAATGTTCCTCGAGTGGTTCCAATTTTTTCTTTAACCAATCTAAATTCGTTTCTAAAAATTCCATGCAGTATATTAGAGCTGCGTTTGGTCCTAGTTCTATATTTTGCATTACATCCTCGACGGTAATTAATTCGGATATATCCACGGCACAATCGTAAGGTAAAATGTCATTCCCAGGATCTATAGAGTAGATATATTTTTAGCTTGTAAACTACCGTGTGAAAGTCATGTGTTACCAAGATTGATGACTGCTGTTTTTCGACCCAGTTCTTTGTAAAACTGTTGCATCCCGTGGCAGTAAGTAGTTTTACCAGATCCTGCAGGTCCAATCACTAATTGACCAAACAAAGTTTTGGACATTTTTAACAAACTAAAAATCCACACACGATGACTTGAGTTATGAGCCTTTTAACGTCTCATGGGCGCAGCCATTTTAAATGATTGTGACCGGTCGTATATTAAGACAACCACCGGTCTAGAGGGAGTTTGTCGGAAAGATGGCTCCCCCGTCATCTGGAGAAATGTTTTCAATTAGCCCGAGGTAAATATTGATAAATCAAGCCAAAAGGTGAACGATTTACTTAACTTTATCAACCGTAGGTTGCAGAAAGGTGTCAATCATATCAACTCGATAGAAGAGGGGAAATTCGGGCTGCTCGTTTCCAAGATTTTGCAGAAAATTCACATTAAAGTAATAAAAATACGAAAGAAAATAAACAGGAAATTATAAATAATTCTTTTAGAATGAAAAGATTTTTGGTGCCGAAGAAGAAGTTAAATTACAATCATCGCTGTCTTTAACCAAACAGGAATTGGAACTAGTTTTGGAAACGTTATCGTACATTTTACAGCAAATAACATATCATATCGCCAAACCGGATGAAGTGAGAAAAAATTTACAAAATATTAAAATATGTGAAACGAAAAGGGAAGCGATCGTTAACTCTTGGGTGAGTCAAGCGAAAAATATCGTAGAGAAATTGCGGCAAACGTCAGTAGAGCCAAAACAAGTAAATTATTTGATTTGACATTTAAAAATTGTAAGGAAAAATTAATGAATCGGAATTTCAGTTAGAAAGCGTTCATTGGCGACTTAATTTAACGATGGGTCAAGGAACACAAACTCGATTGAAACAACCGATTGCACAGCTGGATTTAGGAATTGCTAATGAATTATCAGAAGAATATTTATTCATGGAATTTAATCACGAAGATTTGTATAAATTTTATTGCCAGGTAAAGACCCTTTTTGAAACCGACGTTTCTATTTATCTATAAAAAATAAATTTGTTTGCTTTTCAGTTGGAAGAAATTCAGGAAAAATTGGATTCATTACGATAATAAATTTTATTTAACATGTATATTTAATTAATAAATAACCGTTAATAAATGAAAATTTAAAACCGAGCGTCATTTCTCTCTAACTTATGAATTTAATAATAAACCTAGTTGATGAATTCTCCGCTAGGTTTCGCACTCCACCCACAAGGAGGGACCAAGATGAACTGAAATCGACGCACTTTCTATTTTTAACCTCTAATAATCTAAAAATCTCTAACGAACTATAAAGACAACGTAACTACACGAGAATCATCATCAAAAGGTCACAAAAGAAAGACAGGGCTGCGAAAGAATCGAGCGGAACGTGCGCAAAGCGATGTCTCTATAACGTCAACCGACGTAAGTCATATTTTAATATTTTTATTTCGGGGGCGATGTAAACAAACATTAAAGACAAGCGAAATAAATGAGACGTATCAATGCATTAGTCAAAGGTTGATCAAGCGAGGATTGTAACGTCTGTTTGAGATTAGCAATGATTTTCAGTGGATGACGATGAATAAGTTTTCCTTTTTTCTCTCTCGCTCTTTTGTCTGCTCCTGTTTTCTGCTCGGTTGGTCCGTAATCAGAAGGGTCTTTTCCTTCTCCCTTAACTCGCTCTTTCTTTTCTCGTTGGCTCATAAAAAGAAAAGAAATATAAAGGAATTGCTGAGACGAGCACAAGTGAACAAGCAACCAACTCGAGAAAAAAAAACTCCATTTAGATTTAATTTTGCAAATAAGTTAGACTCACTATCAAATTGGATTATTTTGAATGACTATAATAAAAATAAAATGCTTCATAATTTGGTGATTCACTCTTCTTTTATTACCAGTATAAATATCAATGAAAATGGACTGAGTCAAAAATTGATTTTTTATAAAATTATAAAATAAAAAAAAAAATCAATATTAAAGAAACAAAAACAGACTTAATGACATCATTAAATTTCTTAACCCAAAAAGTAAAAAAATAATTAGTTAATGTGTTTTTAATGACACAAGGAAAAAATAAATTTGATTGAAAAGCAGAGTTTGCCCATATTCTTATTACTACAACTATTACACCATGAAAAGATGGCGGGTATAATGTGGACACTATAGAAGACAAAACGTTTTAGACTCTCTGATATGAATCATTCACATACATGAGATGATCTATTGGTGCAGATCAAGAAGAGTTTTACATGATGAGATGATACAAATGCAAGACCTGATAGAATCTGATCACACAATGAAACAGCCTGCACAAAATATTACATTAAAAATTTGTATTAGCTAATGTATTTCTCAATTATGTATATAGATTTAATATCTACTTTAAGAAATATAGAAAAACATTTGATTGAAAAGTGGGTGCATTTGTATGCAAAATGAAAACATTTGAAAAGTGTTATGATTTTGTGCCTGCAGTCAACTTTGTTGAGAAGAGGAGAGGACTCTCTCTCTCTCTCTCTCTCTCTCTCTCTCTCTCTCTCTCTCTCTCTCTGATGCATTTTTGATGTAAGTTTCACTCCAAGCACCGTGTTAAGATTTGCCACTCTCCCTCGCCTCCCATCATAATGAATTTGGAGTGTGGATTAGGCTTATGCAAATACATTCTGTGCAACGCATACCAAGCAAAAAAAAAGAAAACTTTTTTTTATTTATTTTTTTGTGCATAAGTTTGTTGCGTATTGGCTTTTTGAGTGTGATGCAGCTGGTGCCTCGCATGCATTGATAGAAATATCAAATCAATCTTTTCGTTTTTTATATATAAAGTTATATAAAACTCATTTATCATAGTCAAATTGAGTGAAATAAATTATTCATACGATTTAATCAATAGGAAATATAAACCTATTGACAAAAATGCCTCCTATTTTGAATGATGCGTGTCCACTACCAAGGGAAAAGAAGAACCACTCTTGATCTATGGTCTCCACAACAAAAGGATTCGGATATATAAAAAGGGTATTGATTTGTAGGAAATTTAGGTATGTCTCTCTCTTTAAAGATGTGAAATGTGTTGTAAGATAAGGTTTGGAGTCGTGTTTTGGCAAGATTAATTAGCCCAAGAATAAAAGAGAGAAAAGAGACAAAGTTAAACGCCTTGTTAAGAGGTTAAGCTTCGTGTTGCTTAGATAAGAGCTCATTACTCAGCCAAGATAACATAAAAATTTTTATTATTAAATAACATTGACTTGACCACTCACTTTTCTTTCTCTGCTGACACAAGTTGTTGATGTTTGGCGGTTTTGTTACCAGAGGTCGGAAATTAACTGTCACACTGTGTTTGCTCCACCCCAGTGCCAGCTATCCTTGTGGCTTCAAGCCCCAACTCACACATGTGCTGTCACTACTTTTTTTTGTGGGTTATGTATAAAAAAGAAAAAATAAAGTTTTAAGCAAATTATAAATAAAATTCTGTTTTCTCTCTCTCGCTAATTTGACACACCATTTATCAACACTTTTAAAGGTACATAATTGTCATCATAAATTGTCAATTCATTCCACCATCATAGAGTGTTCTTCAAGTTCACTCATGAAATTATCTCTTTTCATTTTGCTCTACTGTAAAATTCCACTAATGGAATCTCAGCTAAATGAATATTAACACTTTAAAGACATATCTTATAATATGTTATTTAATTTTAGATGGTAGGGTGTGTGTGTGTGTGTGGCTCATTAGAATTGATGGTCGCATCTGGTTGGTTGATTTTTTTTTTCTCTCTCTAAAAAAGTCCTCTAGGTCTAATCCTGCAATTACATTGTTTTTCCTCCAACTGGTTCGGCAATTGCATTTGGTGGCTTAACAGTTGTCCTCTCAGCTTGGGGCATGTTTAATAGACCAAACTCACCAATTGACCCGCAAATGTAGCACAAAAGAAAACATTAAGGCGCCATATTTTAAACACCTCATTTGTAAGCATCTAACACGTACTCCCATGAGGTGTTGCGTTTACGAAATTAATCCATAAGTTTGCAGCTTTAATCGCTCCTAGGGGAAAGGAAAAAGGCGAAACTAAATGCGATTTACGTGAATCGATTAAACGAGAACTTTTATGTAAGGCGTTTTCTTGTTATATATTTCAGTTGATCGTGTTTACATTCCTGCACTTCCTCTGATGGATGAGTCGTGACTGGTGCGACGGAGCTCTATCGGCATCAGAATCAAATGGAGAAATCGCATTGACTCGGGGGCCCCGGCTAACGATCCACACACTTTACCTGCAACACCTGCATTTTGCTACAGGCTTCTATGGATATTTGAACATAAAGACAAGCCAGGAAACACAAGGTAAATTTTTTTTATTTATATTGATCGTCGTCTCTTGTTTTTAATGAATTCTTTACATATTTTGCCAACACAAAAGTGGCAAACAAAAGTGAGAAAATGTTTTATTAATCTAGACAAAAGGAACAAGTGTCACTTTTATTCTTTTGCTTGTTTGTTGAAATGAAATTTTCTCTTTGCAAATGAAAGTAATTAAGAAAATGAAATATTTTTCACATCGATTAATTTTTGTGTTTTTCAAACCAAAGTAGCGCATGAATGAAACGTGCAATAAAATGATGGTGATCATCATCTCTCGTTTTCAAGATGTTACGAGAGTATTCATTAAAGCCACGTGTGTTTTTATAGACGATGAAAAAGATGAAAATTATTTTTTGTTTCATTTGATCATAATCGCCATTCTTTTTTGAAGATGGGTGTGAGTACTATTGATTTTGTCACTCGGACACTCGTGTCAGTTGCGTGCCAACGATTCGGGAAAATTCATTAGAAAAAAAGTTGTATCGTTCACTGGCCATTGGTTTGTTGCATTTTTCCGAGTCGGCAAGGGTGTTTTTCTCATTTAACATTTCTCTGCCCCCGGTGGCCTCAATGCGGTGCTTTGCATTCGGCCAACTCGTGTCGCTCGCCTTGTTTCATTCAAATAAGATAGGATTATAAACATTTGAGCGTGTAAGACGAGCCAAAATGTTTCTTTTAACCCTTTTTTTTCAAAATGAGAATTTGGCCGAGCGAACGACGACGACGACGACGACGACGACGGGGGAGAAGAAGAGAATTTTTGGGTATAGCGGCACAAATCCAATTAACGTCAAGCATTGCAAGAGTTGGAGCTGTTTAATCGAAGACTCTCGTTGACAGGCTGTGTCGCTGAAATGACAGGGGTTTGGCTCGTTACAGTGGACATTGCAACCGGTCAATATATGGACATTTTTCAATTATAAAAGAGTTTTTTGAAATGAATCTTGGGAGTCGTTTTTCACGGCTGGATAATTTGCAGTGGCAGCTAATTATTCGATGCTCAGATTAGGCCCAATAACGCGATGGATCCCAAGAGATGGCGTCCGCATGGGGGCACCACCACGTTTTATGGATCCAAGAAGAAGAAGGAGAAGAAGCGACTGAGATAAGCGCTACATCTACAACGTAATCAAACAAAAAAGGAAGAAGGAAAAAAAATGTTCGTCTGGTTTTAATCCATCACGAGTTTGTTGCTCACCACTTGTGACTTTGATGAGTAGGAAATATAATACTTAGCACACCAGAAGAGTTTTACTGTAAAAAAAAATAGCGAGTGACGGAATGACCAAGTGAATATTGAAGATAAAAAAAAATGTGAGCAGTTGTGGAGAAAAAATCTTTTTTTTTTTTTTTAGTTTAGTAGAATGCAAATTGTGACATTTGGTGAGTCAGAGCCCCCTGTGAGAGGGTTGGGAAAATATCGTTGAAATGGAGGCAGATGCGTCTCCTTAATATGAAACCATCAACATTCATCACGGTATTTGAAGCAAAAAGGAAAATAAATTCTAAAGATGATACTTTATTGCTACACTCTAATAAAAATATAGAAAAAGAAATCGATAACTATTTTGCATCTAAATAAGATATAGAATATCACCTGATTACACCTCCATATTGTTCTGTATCATCTTCTCCTTTTCGCTATTCAACCCTCGATCATCTCTTTTTTTTTTATCTTTAGGATATCATTTTCCAACAGTCAATTCCTCCCATTTCAATTTTTTTTCTCCCAGATGGCGGCAGCACAGTTCGCGTTCCCAGCGCGTTTCTCTGGGCGTTTGTCTCGCACCAGCTGCGTGCAATTTACCATTGATTTTGGTGTCTTTTTTTTTCTCTTTCTCTTTCACTCCCTGAGAAAATTGGTGTAGCAATACCGAATCAACTCGCTCACCACTTATTTAATTCGACGCTAACTTTTTATTCGCCCATTTTAACTGGCAATTTTTCTGAATTCAAAAAAGTGTGATAAATTTAATGATGAAAAGAAGCGAAAACAAAATCAAAATGCCAGACGAGTCGCTGCAGCTGCGCAGCCAAGCCACAATACAGGCGGAGCTTTTGACCCCAGTCTAGGAGAAATTAAATTTTATCTTGACGAGTAAAAAAAATATTCGAGTTTTATTCAAGTGAAGAAAAGATTTTGTTTCCACTTGAAAATGTCGTTTTGAAGGTGCGTGAAAGGTCACACCATTCATCCGACTTAAGTCGGTCTAAGTTTGCGTTACCTTTGGCGTTTTCAAGTATGTTGGCCAGAGAAAAGGTCGACGGTGTTTGTGACCCCCCACTCGCGACTCCATTTGACCGCTCTCGACCAAAAGAGAAAACGGTAATTGAAATCGGGATTATGGTAAAAAGAAATGATTTTTATAACCATTTGTACACTGCCCTCTACATTCAATTAAGAAAAGGAAAAGGAAAAAAAAAAAGGGCCCTTACACGAAATTGGAGGCGGAAAAGTGTTTGGTCGCTCCAGGCTACGACCAACACCTGGCAACCTCAACTTGTAATAGGCTCTCTTTAATGGTTGACAATAAACTTAACCAAAGTAAATGGCCCAAAGAAAAAAAAGACTCGTTATCTAAACTGAAATGGAAATGACTTTTAATATTTTTTTTCTTCTGCTTGTATCTCATCGGATGGACATTTATTGGCATTTTTACGACGACAATTCCATTGGCTATTACACAGCACGTCAGATTTAGTGCCATCAGAGTATCGACTAAAACCCTTTGCTGACCTATTGTACACAAATAAAATATTAAGAAAATATTGAGTCAAGTGGAATCTTCCAATATTGTTTCTTTTCCATTTGAAGTTGACATAAATTTTCAATTTTGAAAGATTAAAGAATGGTTTGTCATTTGCGGTTTTATCAGTTTGCAACATTTGGTTTATATTCTGTTTTTATAATATGTTTTTCTACCATTAATCGCCTTGATGATGATGATGATGTGGCTCGTTAGTGGCTGTGCCAATGATGGACCTGACTTTTAATTAAATTTGCTCCTCTCCTAATTGTGTATATCGACAGAGTGCAACCCTTTAACACGACGACACAATTTTTATACTTGGCATTGCATTTTGGGTAACGCCGATTGACTCCATCTGCATTCCATTGGTGGAGTGAGCATTGCGCAATAAGCACCTGGTCCAATAAGCAATTGCCAAGATTAGCACCTGCCATGTTTACACTGGCTGAATACTAAGCAAAAAAAAACATTTAAAAAAATTCGAAACCTTTTATGTTTTATGAGGAAATTGACCATCAAGTTTGTCACTTCCGATCAACAAATATCTCAGGTGACCACAGTTTATGTTGTGATAAGACCGTTTGATGGACTAGTCTCCATTGGAGCATTTGTGAAGATAATGTCCAGTGAATTATGTTTTGCCAACCAATGACGTCATAGTGATTCATAGTGGACTTTTGTTTCGTTTAATTAGCGTCCTTGAGCATTATCAACCCCTAATTGCATCTGATGAATAATATGGTAATTTTGGCCTGACATTTCATTGATTCACTCCATCTTAAATCAAAGTAAAATAATTTTTTAATTAAACTTATCGATACAATTGCACGTTTCTAGCTCGTTAACCCTTTGCGACAAACATTTTGCTTGCATATTCATAGCGCAGGTCATTGGAGAGGTCATCGCTGATTTGTGGTTTAGCAACTTGCACTTTCGCTCTCTATTTTCTCCACTTTTGAACATTGCATGACCTCGTTTTTTCTAATTTTGTCCACAAATCGATTTTACTCGTAT
Source organism: Pachymerium ferrugineum (assembly GCA_034686365.1). Lineage (NCBI taxonomy): Eukaryota > Metazoa > Arthropoda > Chilopoda > Geophilomorpha > Geophilidae > Pachymerium > Pachymerium ferrugineum. Next base: position 5,800 of record JAQGAS010000287.1, on the reverse strand, counting down.
TAAATATGAGTGCCAAGGGATTTTGATCAGATTAATTAACTCGTGTATGTTACAAACAATTTATGACTTTGATTTATATATCATCAGTTTTAAAGATGGAGTGAATAGGAATGTTGTGTATTTTGCCGTTAGGAGGCGCCACACTTGCCAAGGTCAATATTAGCATTAGGATGGAGATGCGGGTGAGAAAACCTCCAACTTAATAAACTCTCTTATTTATTTAACTCATCATTTTGGAAATAGGGGGTGAATGACGTCATTTCCTCTTTGCTCAAAATCCCCCGAGTCAAGACGATGCGTCCTCTCCTCATTGGTGAAAGTGATCTTCATCTTTATCGTTAAATCGAACGCTATCAGGAGAAGTTTTTCAAGTTGACTTTTTGGTTAACTTAACTATTTCTAATTAATTAGATTTTCAACTGACGTTTGATGAGTTTCAATTTGAGTTTGTCCCTTTGGTGCAATGACAGCTTAAGTCTAGTGTAATGCAAACCGCTCTTATTAAATTTCCTCTTTAAACCCCCTCAACCCCCAACATTTTTTTCTGATTACTCATGCCGAAAACATGTTTAAACACTATATTATATACTGCAGTGGAATGTAGGTGTCAACCAAAAATGGAAATGTATAGATTTTTACATTAGCAATGGTCAGTAAATAGTGGCATTGAGGTTTAAGAAGTCACTTGTTTAGCTTAGAAGAAACATGACAGAAAAAGACATGTAAAATCCACTTAATACCATTGACTTGAGGTCTTAATAGATGTCATTTGTCCAGATTTATAAGGAAAGATCATACCTTATTTAATTTACAATAGGATTCGTTTCTTTTTACGTCCACTTGTTTTCCCTACAAATTCTTTTTATCTTTTCCATCCTTTTTTAGATGGCGTATCATTCACTCCAACTGCATTCACTCGCATGTTTCTTCCTTTTTCCCTTTTTTCTTTTTTATCGTTGGCGGTTTTGCAAAGAAAAGAAAAAAAAAATGCACGTTATCGCAAAGTAGCAGGAACAAGTTGAAGGAACCACCGAAAAGGAAAGAAAAAAAGCCTCGTTGTAGAAATGTGTGCGGTCTTTTTGTTTTGTTTGTGGTTTTTCACGTACAATTTTTTTTTTTTTTTTGTTGGTCAAAGTTGTGTGCGTGAATTACAAACGACGTCGCTGATCACGCGTCGGTGCTCATTTGCATAACAAACCCCTGGTAATGATGTGGAGGCAACTAAATCACTATGTCGCCACATGTATTATGGATTTGATGGGTCGCGCATGCGCTTATCAAACATGTCACTAGTTTAAACGATTAACGGTTTATATTTTTTGAGGAGAAATGCCGTCTGACTAAACGAGTGAGAGAGAGAGAGTTGCTTAATTAATTCCTGCCAACAGACTCGGATGCCTCGTTCTGATTGGATTAATCAGATGACGAAACGTTGCTCTGCCGAGTGTTAATCTCGTGTCACCATAAATTCGCCGCTAGAGTGTGCTTTAAATTACTGGCAAGCTAGAAAAAAAGTGATTTACTTAAATGAGAACAAAAGATGGCGCCTATTGTATATTTATTGTGGAGGGGGATAATCAAGAGTTTGATGCAATGACACGTGAAACGAGCTCCGGGAGAGATTTGCTTTCGCTTCTAGTTATGGAGTGTCGTAAATCAAACGTGGAGGTTCCCCTTTTCCCTCCTGATAGATGGATGGGCCTAAGGCTATACACTCCTTGTTGCTTGGCGGTTCCTGTCACGAAAGGAATGACCATCCAACTTGTCTTTTCACTGCACTTGGTCCCCATCAATCAAATTCGGAAGAAAAATATTTCTATAGTCTTATTCTCGCCACTATTCCTAATTTGAAACGTCAGGAACGGACCATTCCGGGTTTGGAACTGGCGAAGCTTAACTGCCGAATGGTACGGTCAAATGTACTAGTGGCCAATGTGTTTGCAACCTCCACATTACAGTGGTCAATGATACCACTTGACTCTCTAACCATGTTGGACAATGCGTGGCACTTTGGAGCTGCCGTGCCGATAGACAAGTTTAGAAAGGACTTAGCATCTCACAGCGCCACCTATATTTTCGAATTTTGAAGCGTCGTTGTTGTATTCCATCCAATATGGTGTAGCATCGATCATATTCGATGATAGACTGTGACTTTGTTTTGCTCTTGCGCATCGGTGACGCGATTCTAAAGTGTGGCATATGTATAGAAATAACTGTACATATTTAACGTTGAGATTTGTAGATTTTAAAATAGTGTTAGATATTTCACGGATCTGTAAGTTACTGTGCAACTTTGAACAGATAGTGTACTTTACCGACGCAAAATTGATATAAGACGAGAACTTTTCCTTGGGTGAATGTATTTAATGAGAGACGAACACCCAAATCGACGCCATTCGTTTGTTTTTACGACGACAGACTCGTTTCCACTCCCAATCTGCTCTAGTCGTTTCCACTCGGTGTCATTTTCCGACAAAAAATGCCACCGGGCCAACTTTAACGACACTCCACTTTACTCACTTCCGTTTTGGACTCGAATAGATGTTTTGAACACCCTTTAGCTACATTCATTTAACTCTATTACATGATTTGTGTTTCTTTTTTTTTCTTTTTTTAGTGATTTAAACGCCATCTGGTTGCAATTTCCGCATCTTTTTCTTTCTCCCCTTAAGTTAATGTGAATTTATACGTTTGCTAAGCTGCACATGGAGAATATTCATCATTTTTGGAGGGTTATAAATTGTGATTAGAAAAAAATTGTCCTTTCAAATGATGACAAATGATTTTTCAAAACAGAAAAAAAGAATTTTTGTGTTTGAAACAATTAAAGTTGGTGTTTTGGGTAGGTTAGAAATGAGGTGCAAAGTTCAGGCGAAGATGTCATCAATCTTGGCTGGGCGATGAAATGAAAAGAAAGAGACAAGAGAGAGATGGGTTTCCTTGGCGACCAGTTTGGATGGATTGGTTGCTAGGAGAAGGAACTTTGATGGCTCGATCTTATCTCTCTCCTTTGGTTTTTGGTATGCGAGCCAAGTGCTGCTCCTTTCTAACGAGATAAGTTGAGAAACTCTTCACTATTTTACCCGACTAACTCGAAATAATATTTTTTATGAAAAAAAAGGTGAAATTTTTTTTTTCTTTTTAAAACATCTTTCAACAAGATTTTTATCTCATTCCCGCCAAAATGGAATTTGTTGCACGTGTGAGAATGTTAATTAAATGGCTTCTTTTTCTCCCCCTCTTTAAGATCGTTAAACTGAAATATCAAATATACTGCAAAATATTAACTCTTGCTTCATAAAGTAAATTATGTTACCCCATTGCATTATGGGACACACTCAAATTATTACATTTATATAATGAAATGCAAATAAATCTAACCGAGATATTTTTTTCTTTTCATTACAGAACTGTAAATCCGTTAAAGTGGTAAGTGAATTTTTTAATATCAACTTTTGTAAGTAGTAATTTGCACGTGTAATGACAAGGTAGGAAAGTAGGAGGGATAATTAGAGTCCATTTGATGAAATATTATCATTGTAGTTTAGTTGTTGAATGTGTTACGCATCTTATGCATGTTAAGCTCTTAATTCTGCTCGTTACAAATGAATGCCACAAACGATCGTCTAAAAATAACTAGAAAAAAAAAGGGTGTGGTTTGTTTTATAGATTTAATATTAAAAATAGATGATTATTATTAAAGTAGAAGTTTGAGATGATAAAGAGGATCGGGCACTGGACTTAAGCCCACCACGATTCGGACACGGTGTAATGCGGCACAAAGTCCCCCGCTACACTTAGGGGAATTAAATTTTCCGCTCGGACTGGATTGGCGTGTGCCTTGCCTTTTCTGTCCCTCGCGTTCATCGAGCGTGTGTTAATCAAAAGCGAAAGCCAATCCTATCCCACTTAATCCCGCGTTATTTATTTCTTTCTTTCATTAAAATAAAAAACAGATTGAGTTTATTAAGAGTTGTACATAATCGCAAGAGTTATGAAGACGAGTGGACCAAACTAGGCACTCTTAATCCGGGGTTTGTGACCTGTCCGTGTCGTTTATTTCGATTAGTTCCATACTAAGATATTGTCTATTGATTGAGTCAGAAACAATAGTTAAGCAAAGATGACATTGTAGAGATTACAGAGTAATGACATTTACTGTTGGTAGCATTGAGTTACACACAACTATAACAAATGGTTGGAAGCGACGTGTCTATTCAGTGCTATGAAAATGATGTAGGATCATTGATTGTCTCCCGAGAAATTGATGCGCTTCAAATGAATGGACGTCGTAAAGAGCTTTTTCAAATAATGTTTGTCGAATTAAATTTTTTGAAGCGCCGCGAAATATTGCTTTTAGCGTCTCACAAATTTGGCCAGAATGGAAGAGGCCACCTGCTTTTGGTACAGCTATATTTCAAAAGCTTTTCATTAAAACTTGCTCTACTCCTCTTTCTTTCTTTTTTTTGATTAGTTGCTTGTAATATTTAGGCATGAGGAGTGACGCAATTACCAAGATGGCAGTTAACTGTCCAGCTGCACGAATTAAAAACCCTTTCATTTGTAATTGGCTGGAAAAAAGAAAAGTTTTGACATGAAATGACGTGAGTTTTAAGGTTAATTAGAGGGCAGTTGATGACAGGTGAGTGCAAGTTTTGTAGTCGTTCACCTTCCGCCTTACATGTGTACGCCCCCTGTTGTTGACTATTTATATCAGGAGGTAGTTCGTGCGCACGTGCGTGCGTTTGGATTTAATGCCACTACTCGGATTTCTTTTTCTCTTTTGTCCATTTTCATTGGTCTTTGGAGACTGTGAGTGGCGTTTTTTATTTCCTCTAGATAGGCCTCTTTTGGATTTACTTGCTATTCACTCTCTTTTTATCTTGAGGAAAAAAAAAAAAAGTCGGGCGAGGAGCCAACTTTGTTATCTTAAGTAGGCACACTTGACTTTCAACTAATTATCGATGCAAATTTTTTAACAGTTTTTTTTTATTACTATCTAATTAAACCACTAATTTTATTTGAATTTTTAATACGCGAGCAAAAATTTTGACCTTGTCACCAATGGCAAGACTTTTGTGAAAAAACGGGAGCAAGTCCTTTGTATTTTAGGTGCAGTGATGATTTCTCTCGGGAGTCGACATTGTGTCGTTAGGTGTATAAATGACACGCACTCGTAATTTTCTGTCTCTTTTTTTGGGAGAAGTAAGAAACGGGTTTGTTCATTTTTGTTACGTCTCAAGTTGTGCAAAAAAGTGAATGGTCGAGAGAAATGGAGCCTTCCGATACGGGGTTATCGAGTTACAAACTTAAAACGTAAAGTAACCTAATGGAAATATTGACGTAAGGAACATGAAACGCCAAGTACACAAGTGTTCACACGTTACAAGTAAGCAAAGATAATACAAACGATATTAGACACTTTGGAATTTCGTACGCAACGCAATCCGAAAAAGAAAAACGTAAAATTTGCGTATTGCGTTTTGACAGATTGCGGTGTTTATGTACAGAACGCAAACGAAACATAAACAGTGTTTGGTTGTATCAAAAATGTGATTCAGTAGCCTCCGCCACAGAGTAATGTAAGTGCGGCGAAATTTTCAACAAAATTATACATTTCTTCTAATTTCACTTAAAGATTGATTGTGGGTAGATCATTCTATTTCAATTTGGTCGTTTCATTGACTATAATCGTCTAACAAATCGCCGAAAGTTAGATCGGTAGCCTCCATTTTGTTTGTTTACATTGTTCGTCTTGTTTGTTTACACTGCTCATGCGCAAGACTTTCGGGTTGCGTTT